>QLSS01000539.1:11877-25857 GCA_024372645.1 Trichomalopsis sarcophagae | reverse complement strand
AGAGAGAGAGAGAGAGAGAGAGAGAGAGAGAGAGATAGAGAGAGAGATAGAGAGATATAGAGAGATAGAGAGATAGAGAGAGAGAGAGAGAGAGAGAGAGAGAGAGAGAGAGAGAGAGAGAGAGAGAGAGAGAGAGAGAGAGAGAGAAAGGGAGGGATTTTTTAAATGCTTAAGCAAAATGATGTATCCTCAATGTACTTTTGTAAATCATTAATATGTCAGAGGATATTACAACGTTCGATTTTAATCTGTAAAAGTTTCTGTTTTGAGGTTATGGCAATTTTTTCGACCAAATGGGAAATAAGTTGATTGCTTAGGAAGTATTTGCAGCTCCTTCAGTATTTATTTCCTGATAAAGATTAATAATATTACTTCATGCTACGAAAGTTTACGTTTTAAAACAGAAAATATAGTTGTATTTGAGGTTATGACAGTTTTTGGACACAATGAGTGTTAAATTATTGGACAAAATAGTAGCTGAACTTCAGATCTTAATTTCCTGTTAAATTACCTAGAATATTAGTGAATATGATGGGAATTTACACGTCATAATAGAAAAAATACTTCGAGTAGAGGTTATGATCGGTTTTCGACAAAATGGGAAAATCAGATTATTCCATTAAAAATATGATATCCACTATAGGTATTTATTACCTCATTAAAATTTTACATATCAGTTCATATGACGAAAATTCCTGTATTATAAAAGTAAAATACCTATTTGAGGTTATGATAGTTTCTCAAGGCGAGGAGAAAATAAAATTACATGCTAGAAATCATGTTCTGCACTCCAAGTGTTCAATCTGCAATAATTCTCACATATGTCAATTGACATGTGGATTCTACTTGATTTTTCGAATCTTGGAGGTTATACCCACGTGAGGGCGGACATATTATGGCTTTGTCAATAATTTTTCATTAATCTGCATCAGTCCACCAACATTTTAAAAAAAAAATCAGGACCGTAAGTCATTTATACGAGGCGCAATTTTATTTTGACACAAATTTTCTCATTTGGGCCCATAGTGCGCCGTTTTGCTTTCCGTTATTTTCTTGGGGAGCGCTATTATTTTGCGTCCCGTTGTTTGCTTGCGGTGCAGGTATAACGTACGAGGGGTTGGGTATGGGGAAGGGAGTATATACTACTGGTTGAGCAGCGAATATCAAAAAATATTAAGAATTTTAAGGTTTTTGATTTTTTACTCAAAAAAAAGCGTTATATAAGAAAAAGTTAGAGACTAAAAAGTACTTAGAATTGACCAAGAAGTATATCTGAATTTTTTCGAGACGATTCGATGAAATTTTCCAATTTGTCATAAATTGCCAATTGGCAAAAATAAAAAAGTTGCTCAAAACTCAGTGAAAAAATTTAGACATATTCCTTGATTGATTCTAAGCACTTTTTATTTTTATTGATTTTTTCGTCGAATGCATTATATTCGAGAAAAAAAATCGTGAAAGTTTGGGCAAAATGTTGCGTTTCAGGCACCATTTTCTAGCCGCCATATTGAATTTCTGGATTCGGGACCAAACTGAATTTAAAGTACAACTCATTTATGCACTCATAGTTGAAAAATAAAGTTCCGTCCTCAACGTTAACACAACAAGAAATTGGATTTAAAAAAAAAAAGTATCGAAATTTTGCATTTTTTTTTTTTTAACATCGCCATATTGGATTTTGGAGTAAAAAATACGCAATTCTGATACCAGAAATGTAAAGTAGAGAAAAAAATACTTAAGAAAAAGTATGTTTGCTTTGAATATATCCGTGGAACATGTGATAGATTTACGGTTCAAAACAGAGTTACGATTTCTCTGCTTTGGATGTTAATGGGTTAATTTCAAAAGACCGCAGTTCAGAATATTATAACTCTAGTTTAAAACACATTAGAAGCTTTCACAGACTGAAAGATTGTAATAATAATCACTCTAATACACTGCATTTCAATAAAATTGTACTCAAGACATCACACTATATTTAAACACAATCACACACACATTACACTGCAACTTTCTTTGGACACGAACACACGTAGCAGGACACGTAGGGGTGAGCCCGGTAAAGTACTCAAAATCTGGTCGACAAATAGCTATTGATATGTATGCAAAAGTCAATTTAATCTATTCTAAACTTTTCTTATTTTCTACTGAGAAAAGGTGATGTGTAAAATCTCCTAAAGTTACATAGGAATTCCGATTCAATTAGGTCATGCTTTTTAAGAACGAATCTCACAGTCACACTCATACATACACAACTCAAATACTATAAACAAAATAGCTATAATAGCCATAGGGAATAGGGCCTCTCGGGCATGAGGCATACGACCGATCAGTCAGTTCGAGTCAGACCGCACAGGAGAGAGCACTAAATAAAAAGTTGGACTTGGTAAAACTAAATCCTTAGTGCTCTTTTATTACACCTGGCTTCCCATATTCCAATAATAGCCTTAGAGTGCACAGGCGAGTAGCTGCCAGAAGTCGAGCCAGGGCCTTGACGAGGCTGCTGTGTAGAGTGTCGGACTCCGGTTTTCACAAGAGAGATCTGGCCTCCTGCAATCGAAACAGCCAACTCAGGTGTTGAGACGCCAATTGAAACCCTGTAAACATTTAAAATCATTAATTTCATATGTATTTAGGCTTTAGATGATAATTAATATTATATTTTATCCACTGATCCGAGAAACGCCAGGTTTTGTACAGGAAATCCATTTTTGCACACGTTTACTTGTACAAATTTCTGCAAAGCGCATAAATTAATAAGGAACCCATAAGAAAATATTGTTTAAAGTAGAGACGACAAGACCTAATTAACAGTACATTGGAATTATTTAATTCGAACCAATCATGGACACACAAGGTGTCGAATCTAATTCTATTAAACTATTTTTGCTCATAACTACTCATAAAGGAAATTTGGAATAAATTAAAGTAAAATCTAAGAGTTTAAGCTTAGACACACCGTTTACAACCAAAAAGAACGAATAAACATTTATAATAATTGTTAGAAAGCGACAATTGACCCCCGCACGCGACAATTTTTCAATGCAAGCAGTACTTAGAAAATTGCTTATCGGTTTTATTGCACAAAAAACATTGACTATTAACTAGGAGGGAGTGTAAATGTCAAAGTTATAAAGTTTTACATTATCATTGCAAAGCATAGGAGAATTTTTGAATCTAAAAACACGGCTCCGATTAAATAATACAATTTTGAGACCATTTTTTTTGCATTATTGAAAGTGAATCTAATATTTCATTGATTTTCCAAAGGACCCTGGACACGAACAATCATATGTTGTATATAATTTAATAATTTATCACAAAATATTAAATTGAGTTAGTTAAAAGACAGAGAGTGAGAATAAAGAGACGGTTTGAAGTACACGAAAGACGATTCGACTAGCACATTTTTGCATCTCTCCCAATATTAAGAACGAGTATGCAGTTAATTTATTAACTACACCCGAAATAAATTATTATTAGTCAAAAAAAAAGGAAGCGAAAGAAAGTGTATCTGCTTACATAAAATATATCCATGACATCATACTAAGTCAGCATTGTCCTCCTTGATCTTGAGGATTCGGGTTGCTTACGAAAGAAATATAACATTCATTTAACGCAAAAAGAAAAACTTATCTGAGTCAGCAGGAGAGTTGCAACTGCAACATTGGGAGTAGTCCTGGGCCACGAATTTTTGACCTTTACAGGAATACGGCGACAGCACACACATACACCTTTTCAATCAAAGAACACGACAAAACCACACGCGACGCGAATATTACAAAACTTTCAGCAACAATTCGACGGATAAACATACACGACGGGACACGAGACAACAGCTGACGTACGCAAGCAGACTCGACTAGGGAGTTTGACTATAGCGCGAAGTCAGGGGCAGAGCAGTACCACACCCATAGCGCAGCACTAGACTCGGGAGCGGGCGAACGCCATTTTCAGAGCGGCAAGGCGCACGCGGGATTTGAATTTGAATCCGTGGACCGAAGCATTTTTGGGACATTGACGTGAAATAGACAATCAGATTATTAAAATCATTACTACTACATGCAAAGGCAATAAACGAATATAGAGACGTGTTTACCGAAACTTTCTTGCGGTTCATTATTTTGGAAACTTAATAAATTGCATCGTGTGCATAAATTAAATTAAAATTAGCATTAGCATATCACGTGACAATTCGGAACAAATAAAACAATAATTTCTCTTTTTAAATACAACAAACATAAACAATTTTCGTGTGCAAATTGGACAGCAACTATTATTTAAATATTTAATATTAAAATCAGGTTTAAATCGATACCTGAGAATCCTTTTACGCAGGTTGCAGTGATTATTTATCTCGCGAATTTAGTTAAACAATTCAATTAAACTAACTAAACAAATCAACTAATAGGTTGAAATTTTTTGTGTAAATAACGAAACCAGTGCCCCTCGTGAACATAATAAACAAAACAGAATTTATTTTGGTTTGAGAATATTTTTATTTTTAGCTAAACCTTGGGAAAGCAAACATTTCTTTCTTTCTCTTTCCAAAAGTCTCCACAATTTGACGACTCTTGTCGGACAAATCCAATTGACCTTGTTATTATTATCATTTATTACCGATTATAAAGTATAACGATTACAATTTTTTTTTTGCAAATTCCCCCTACCATATTTTTAATTTGCCACGCATAAATATATTCACTTAAATCGACGTATATTTTATACAATAAGGACCACTCGTATTTGAGTTCACAAAATTCTCGGGCATAAGTAAATATGAATTGAATTGGTTAGAAGAGAACAATATTAAGGAAAAGAACAAAGAGAATATAATCACAGAATTTTTCACAAGGATTTATTTGATTTCTTAGAAGACTTTGGAGGACCAGATAGGATTCATAGACGACATTCAAGATGACGGGATCAAATAGAACAGAAAACACAGCGGGCGACGACCCAGCAGCAGATTTGGCTACAACCATGACCAACAGTTTTATCCTCATCAACACAAAACAATATAGGAATCCACCGAAACACAAGCAAGTGGTTAGAGAAAGTGTAGAAAAGACGTTACGAGACAGAATCATCAGAGAATCAAATTTGCCATGCAACTCGCCAATATGGATAGTACCCAAAAAGCTCGATAGTCACGGAAACCCAAGATGCAGAATGGTGATTGATTTCCGAGAACTTAACAAAAAGACGATCTGAGATGCCAAGGCCAATAGGTTCCAAAACTAATAAAGAAGCACCTAAGCTGGACAACAGCGTAATAGCACAAAGAACAAGAGCAAGATGTACGCAAACACAAAGTCCGGTAGGGCAGTATGTCAAGCTGGGCGCAATACCAAAAGTACCCAAAACGTCCATATTGGGAAGAAAAACAAAAACAGAAAAGACAACAAAGACCGAAGTGTCAACATCCAAGGCCACCACCGTAAGTGAAAGAGAAATTCCCGAAAGTTCAACTGATGCAGATTCGGATACATCGATGACAGTCAACCCATCCAGAAGATCATGGCTATCATCTACTGAGAAAGAGTGTTTAAAAATCTATAAAACGAGCACAACGTAAACTACAAGAAACATCAAACAAAGATAATACAGGGAACGAATCAGATGTTGAAAGTGTAACTGACATAATAAGACCACCATTAAGAAGAACGCTCTCAGTGACGCCAACAATAAATAGCGTCAGTCCTACAGCCAACAGCAGGCCGAGAGGTAAAATCAGAAGTCGAAAGAAATTAGGAGTGCTAAGTGAAATAGAAGCAGAAGAAGGATTAATAATAGATATAAGATTCTCAAAACCACCTGAAGTGACAATGCCTTTCCTCTTGTTCACACCACCAGACATAGAGCCACTAAACAAAAACTACACTGCAGCAAGAAACGACCATGAATCAGAGGATGCCGTGACACACATAACCAAGAAATTCAAGAAAATTCCTCACAAAATAATCACCATAAGAGAGTGCCTCACACACAAAAGAGACAACAGTGTTCACTTCCTATCAGCAGACTGTGACAACACGTGGTCCGTGTTAATTAAAATCAAAAGTAGAAAGCCAAAAATAGGACAAGTCCTAGTTACGTCATTTAAAAAGCACCACATCTTCACAGTAATAATAAAAGACAGATACTTCAACGCAATCAAAATGGAAGACTTAAATAGGGCGCTTCAGAACTTAAAAGAAACACTCGTCAACGAAAGAATCAAAAGTTTCCGAGTGGCAAGAAAAGGAGATATATTAGACCAATTAAACTCACCAGCCACGTTAGAGATGATTTACAAACATTTTCACCAAAGTGGAATAAGAGTGACAATGTGTTACGGCAAAGCAGAAGTACCAACTGAGAAACACAGAAAAGAAATAATCAGCCACCTTCACGACAGCCTGACAGGAGGACACAAAGGAATCAATCAAACTTACCAAAAAATATGGGAACGATATTATTGGCCAAGAATGAGGAATGATGTTCAGGTCTATATTCGAAGATGCGCAAGCTGTCAAGAGCAGAAAATAGAGAGATTCAAGATAAGACAGCCAATGATAATCACAGATATTCCAATAGAAGCATTTGACAAAGTTTCAATTGACACAGTTGGAAAGCTAAAAATGACTCCAAGAGGCAACTGTCACCTCTTAACAATGCAATGTAATTTAACGAAATATCTGATAGCCATACCCATCAAGAATCTTAATGCTACCACAATAGCTGATGCACTAGCAAAGTATCTCATTTGCCAGTTTGGAGGACCAAGAGCCATACCCTCAGATAGAGGCACCAGTTTCCTCTCCAACATAGTCGAATCGCTCCTCAAATTGTTCAAAATTAATCATCTTACACCTTCAGGATACAGACCGCAAACAAATGGGTCGTTAGAAAGAAGCCACGCCCCACTTATAGAATTTATTAGAATATACTCCGAAAGATACGACGATTGGGACCACTTAACTCCATTTGCGACATTTACCTATAACACTAGCGTGCATGCAGCCCATTCACCCCTTCACCCCATTCGAACTAGTTTACGGACGTTTAGCGCGTTTCCCGTTGAGAATACCGTCTAACGAAAAATTGAAAACATATAATGTTTACATGCGTGACTTAGTATTAAGGTAAGAAGAAATGAAAATCTTAGCAGGCGAGACCCAAATTGCGAACAAAGTTAAAGCAAAAGATAGATACGATAAAAAGATTAGACCATTTAAAGGTAAGGTAGGCGGATATGCGAGATTAATTAATGAACCCCGTGTAAGCAAATTTGACGCTTACATGAATAAACCATTGAGAATAGTTAAATTTTTAGGCAGGAAAAATGTAATTTTAGAATACCCCAACGGAAAACGCATACGAAAACATATAGATAAGTTAAAAGCCGTAGAGGATAAGCCCGATAATGATAATTCAGACCCTCTTAACTAATATACAACCATGTTACATGATGAAAATCTTAGAAATAATAATAATAATGATTAATCTACTCAACGTGAGGAACTGCGAACATGCGTAGCAAATAGAACCCCTAAACCCTAACCCCGGTATATATTTCGAAAAATTGGAGGTCATAAGACTCAAGAAGGCAATGTGGAAGGTGAACATCTACATCGACGTGGAGGACTTCATGCAAATGCACAATACAACGAACTCATACAAAGCAGTATTCCAAACCTGCAAAACCATAATGGAAGAACGGAAATGCAGAAACGCCTTAGCCATCGACCTATTGGAAATAAAGGAGCACGAACTAGCCAGGATTCAAAAGACAATACAAGATACCATAGCAAATTTAGGACACATCCAATACCCTACTGCACGATGACCAAGAAGCATTAGAACAAAAAGACTAGTACCCCTAGGCATAATTGGAAATATAAGCAGCAGCTTATTTCGACTAGTAACCAATGACGAAGTGGACAATATAAACAGCAACATAGATCAACTCTTCCAGGACCAAACAAATATGTTACACCTATTGGACCAAAATTCCCATATAATTTCAGCAAAATTTGAAGAGTTTAGAACATAACCAGCAACCACCAAAAAGTCCTGCATGGATTCGAAAAAGCATTAATGAAAGCAATGAAAACAATATTCAAAGAAAAAGACGAAATGAAATTCCAAGTCGAAATAGTAATATATGTAAAACGATTAGAATCAACATGGGTCCATGTCATCAAAAGCAATGAAAAATTATTAGCAATCCTGCAGAAAATAAAGGAAGGAAGAATGCACCCAGATCTGATGAATGATGACTTGCTTCACAAAGTGAACATGGATGTAAAAAGAGTGAGTCAAGACCCAGAACTCTCAACACCACCAGAACACATGAGAGCAGAAGAACTATCAAAAATTTCAAGAATCGATGCCATACACCAAAATGGACGAACATTAGCTGTACTGTACCTACCTCTAGTAGACCGCATGCCCTACCAATTGTACAGGATGCACCCAATCAATGTACCGCAAAACATAAAAAATAAAACCATAGGACAAGTCTTCATAAAACCATCTCATGACTACATTGCCATCAGCTATGACCACGGCAAATATATAAAATTTAATGAGAATCAGAGAAAATTGTGCATCACAACCCATTACGCTGAAATATGCCCAATGCTAGGAGCTCTCAGAAATGTACCAGAATTGTAAGACTGCGAAATAAGCCTACTCTTGAACCCTAATCAGAGATCCATCACCTTTTGTGACATACGACATACGGTACAGAATAAACACGCAAACCCAGTGGACGCACCTGAAATATGACAACTCATGGCTTTATTCAACAATTCAATCAGACACTCTGAACATTATATGCCAAAATAAATATGAAAGAAGAATCACATTAAAAGAAGTAAGAATCGTACACATAGTACCAGAATGCATAGGTAGAACTGCACAAGCGACCATAACCGGAGAAGTAACCAAGAATGCCGAATTCACATATTTATATAAACCAGAGATAGATCTAAAAATAGCCGACATTTACCCATTATTTAGCCAAGAGGACACCAACATTGAAACTCATAGCTCAAAGACAATAGAGATACTAGGACCCAAAATGGCTAACAGTGACGGAAGACCACTACTTGAGATAGTAAGCAAATTCAAAGAAATAGGCGAACACAAGAGACAAAATTGCAATATCAGCAACATGCTATACGGAAGTATGACCGTACAATTCTTAATAATAGCAATAATAATGATCATCATCATAAAAATAATATGCCTCAGAAAATGGCACTGCTGCAAAAACAAGAAACATATTAACCCATTACCCAATGTAGATAAGAGACCCAAAGTAAATATTAAGAGACAAAAATTTGAGAGAGATGATGAGGAGTTCGAACTCAAAGACATTCTAATTGACCATAAGAACCCAACTACCCCACCATTAGACCGCGAAACCCTTAGTAGAAGAGTACCAGCGGGCGCAAAGAAATTATTATTACCCAAACAAGAAGCAGTATGCTCATAAATATACAATCAGAACTTTTACAATTACAGGAAGCTTGTACATAGCCAAGAAACACACAATTATATATGACTATTAAGACCAATATATTATATATTTACAGAAAAAGAAGAACGCAGAATGGAATTCAGACCAAGATCGACCATATCAATGTTTTGCGACTCGGACATACCACTATCGAACATTATAAAAGAATTTGAAAGAATAGGAGAACCCCAGGAAGCACACGTAGAGAGACACAGATATGAGAGAGGAACCAAGAAAATTACACTAAAATTCAATTCAGAAAGAGAGATAGCAAGATCATATGAACTCAGATCTCTACTAGCAAAACAAAACAAGCTAAAGAGAAATAACCGAAGAACAACACCATACCAGACACCAGGAGCAACTACCAGTGCCAGAGCAGTAACAAGAGAATTGATGGACGTCACCACAAAGGAACCAATAATTAGGTCCACAGTACACGTAGTCAACCAATAGACACCAACACGACCAATAAGAAACCGACTATTTTGCCTACTTCCTTGGGAAGAAAACGACAGAGAGACAGACGAAATGTTCTTCAGACATTTCGCTCAGTTCGGGACACTAGCCTACTATGAAACAGTCAGAGATAAAAACGTACGTTTATCATACGGATACATCCAGTACTTCTGAAACGGTCACGACTCTTCTTGGTCCTGCGAATGATTTTATTATAGAAAAGTTGTGAGCATTTGCTGAATCTGTGTCGTAATCATGACGACAGATACTAGATAGATTCTATTTATCTTCTTTTATAGTAATTTGATAATGATATTTGTTCAGGTCCGGGATACCAGGTAAAAGGAATGTATACTAAAATAATTGTTGACTTTTTTCTAGTTAATAAATAAAATGTATTTAACGACGTGGATTATAAAACATAAATTGCAATGTTAATTTTACGTTGCAATTGAACCTATACATTTGGTTCTTATTTATCTGTTTGATTATTATTTAATATGCTTTATTATGCAGTATTAAATATTATCTAATTGATTCCTGCCTCCTTCTTTTATATTTAATATGTAACTTATTAATAATTCTGAACGATACGCGTAAATTGCGATATCTTATGTTTTATGAGCGATACGCCTAAATTGCGTTATCTCTTTGCATATTTTGTTAATTATGAACGATACGCTTAAATTGCGATATCTTATGTTCAATTTTCGTATTACAAAATGTATGCCGATGTTTCTATTCAATGCTTAATTGCTATTGAATAGAGACTAGGCTGCGTAAATTGCAGTCGAGCTAGTCTCTGTACTAGGCCGCGCAGGGCCTTTTATATGTTGTGAAGAGAGCGCGGATTAAGCCGCCGGAATTTTGCACACTTTTGCAAAATTGCCACTTATATTGAAATTGACACCGAAATCTGCGCACGCTTCGCCGCTGCCGCGTCACCGCTCGCTCTTATGCTTTGGGCGTGTGTATGTTGTTGGTGAGCGCTGTTGATGGCTAGCTTCGTATTGTTTGTTTTTGTTGCTCTCCTGCCACTGCTGGCTACTCTGTGTTCTTGTATGTATATGTCGTAGAGGGATAGCGGAGCATTTATATGTTTCTGTGGGCATATTCAAATAATTTTAGATTTTGGTTATAACATTTTTGTGTTTGGGCCACGAATCGTGTGTGGGGCATTGCACTTCACCGAAGAAGAAGCTGAACAAGCAAAGACCCAGAGTGACGCAATTTACAAAGCAACAAGTGCCGAACCACGCACATTACCACGAGCAGCAGAAGGACACGTAAACCCCAAGTTCCATGAAAGATGCAAGAAAATGATAAGCGCGGAAATATACAGCCTGCATGAGATAACATGCAAGAAACAACTAGCATGGACCCAAGACCAAACTAATGAGGTCCCGCTAGAAAAATTACAGCCACTACAAGAAACAATCATAGAACTAAAGGAAAAAATAGCCAACTTAGAAAACGAAAAATAGGACAACAGAAGCAGCCCAATTGCAGGAAAATCCAATGATGACCACAATGTAAATACCCAGACCCGTACCAACACCCAGACCCCAGAAATTGCCCTCCCCGATACGGACCCAAACAATAGCGACATGAGCATAGATTAAGTCAAAGTAATTAAATTTCACCATTTTACCAAAAATACACGTAATAACAATGGATGGTCAGGGACCAACGACCACACATGAATGAATGAATGAAAAATGAATGGACCAATATATAACCCACTAAGTTAAGACCCTAAATAATTTCTTTCTTTTTATTTTTTTTTAGAAATGGACCAAGCATTCGCAAAAATCACCGCAATAATATACGACGAAGTTTTGGACCACGTCTACATCAGTTTTGATCCTGCGGGAAGTCTGTCGGCAGTGATGAAATTGTTAAACAAGTATGGACCAAACAATACCATCAAATTCGAGGCAAAGAACCAGGAACCACATCATGATGCTGCAACCTTAGTCATTAAGTATAGGACAAAGACAAATACGAAAGGACTGCTAGACGACTACGAAAAATTCAGACAGGAGAACAGAGAGACAGCTGAACAGGGTGGACAAACACTGACAGACTCAGACAGTGACAATAGTACCAACGACAGGACCTCTAATGACGAAACTGATGATACTGATGAGACAAGCACTACTAACGAGCCTACTTCGGACTCGGACGGCGACGCCGCGCAGCTTGACGATAGTACTCAATATAACAGGACCAAGATTAACAACAGTAGCTTCAAACTCGAATACAACCACCAAGACCACGTGGAACTGCTAAGAATAAACTTAACAGACCCTTATACAGTAGAAGCAATATATAGAGGAACGACAATCGACGCAAATGCACTATTCAGACAACACGGACCATGCAACACAGAACATTACACGACGACAACAGACGACACTAAAGGCATATTGATACGGTACCAATTAAAGAAACACCCAATGGAAGTAATAAATATGTACAAAGCATATATACAACGAACAGAAGAAGACATACAGAGTACTCAGCAGCAGGAAAAGGACCACGTACCAACGACGACAGACCGTGTAACACTAGACGATACTATATGTGTGCGAGCACCACAGACCATGGACAGAACACAACTGGCGGAAGTATTCAAAGTATTTGGACAGATAACTGACATACGACGCATCAGACCTAACGACAAAGACGAACGCTATACAGCGTTTATACAATACAAAAACGCAGACAGTGCACTAAGAGCAATGACTGAAGCTGACAGGACGTACGCGCCAAACTGGGCTTACAAAGGACGACAAGGGACCAAACAAGAGACAAAGACGCAAACGGAGACAGAACAGCAACAGCGACCGAACGAACACGCACAACAGCCGGACGCACAGCCTATACGGACACAACAACAATGTACAGTAGACCCACGAAACAATACAAAATTATACATAATCGCACCACCTGACACGACGCAAGAGGACTTCAGGACAGATTTTTTAAAATTTGGAGAGACAGCACATATAGCTTTGACAGACGGAAAAAACGACAAGAAAATAGGATATATAATCTATAAGAACAAAATAGACACAATCGACGCCAGATTAAACGGACCACAAAAATACAAAATAGATTGGAAATTGACACCAAGGACCAGTGAAACACAGTTATAACATAAATCGAAAAAGGGACAACAACAGCGCCAATACAACAACGAGACGGACCAACACCACAACCAAGCACCAGCAGACAAGCAGACGAAAGAGAAGGAGCCACCTCGACCAGAGCCACAACAGTACCAATGTCAGCACATCAAGCCTTACACTTAGACCACCATTCGTCAAGCGAGGAGGAGATCAACGAAGCGGAAGTGGCCAGACAAATACAACAACTGACAACACAAGAACAACAGCCGGACGAAAGAACAAACAGCATAGAGACCAACATGGACCAATACCAAGAAGAGGAGACGATAGATTACCACGACCGACTACATGACGAGATGCGACGGACAGTAGATAGAATAGATTTTAAGCAAATTTTAAACATTAGTTTTTAATGACGACACTGCGACACTAGTTTTAAGTTAAATTTAAGGGATCAACACGTGCCATAATTGTTTTGTCGACGATAAAGAAATGCAAAATGGACCAAGTTATCATTAATGTAATTAAAGAAAATATAATATACATTTAAAATGTCTTTATATACAATGAAACAGGACCTTAATACTTACCAATTCAACCTTATCCAAACAATATACTTCATTATGATATTGATATAATGTTAGATCATAAGCAATAACAATATAAACTATTTCAGCGAAACTAACCCAAATGAAATAAAAACTAACAAATAAGTTACTAACACATGATAATAAGTAAGATTAAAAGTATATCTGCAGCAGGTTAATACATACATATTTATTAACAGTAGCAGCTAAGCCTAGAAATAAAAGTATATTGTACCAGACCATCAATGTCAGTAAGAGTGACCACGGGGCAGAGCCAAAAAAAAAAAAA
>QLSS01000539.1:0-11847 GCA_024372645.1 Trichomalopsis sarcophagae | reverse complement strand
AAAAAAAAAAAAAGTAAACAACCCATCCGTATCATCATCCTAAAACAAGCTAAAAAGTCAAATCTACATAAAAGCAATAGTTGCAATATTTGCCGCTTGCGTACCAAGAGCTTCCAATTTTCTTTAGGAAAGCCGACCTTACCCGTAATAGTACATATGAATGCCTAGACATTCAAAGAGAAAGCACTGTTCTTTCTCGTCGAAAAGTCAATGAGAGATGAGAGGACTTGAGATCAATGGACATGTAAAGACCAGACCCCGCAGATAGTCTGCAGCACAGGCAAAATTCGACATCTACAAATTAGAGCAGCTTGCAAATGCACTTGCAAAAGCTTGATCCTACCCATGTTCCATAATTTCCTAAAACACCTTAACCAGTAGATTACCCAAAATGAGCCCATAATCATTGATCAAGCAGTACTCAAATTTGGCTCATCAACGTATCACTTGTGTCAGACCACTCACCCATAGGTAGTCGCGGACGACAAACGTTTTGAAGGGGAGGAGGATGTTAAGTGACGAAGTTTCTGGATAATTATTCGGAAACATTATATAAAATTACACAAAGCCAGTAGGAAAAATCCAGAAACTTCGACGCTTAACTAAGCCTCGAAGGAATGTACCCGAAACCAAAACAAACTTCTCCTCCCTCGGCTGAAGGAGTTTTGCCGTTGACCATGGCATTGGCCCATCAGGTCTAATGCGTAAGACAAAGAGCGCGGCTAGGCTGAAGTACGAAGAGAGGAGAAGTAAGTACCCTGCGTGGGAGAAAGCTTCGACTCTCTCTCTCTCATCAGTGACACCTCCCCCATTACTCACTCCAGTGTGTGCGCTCCTGGAGATAGGACGCTTAACTTTTTTTGAGTTTAATAGAGTTTTCTTAAAAAGAGTTCATTTCATAAGTGTATTTCTTATAGAGTTTTGATTATTAAAGTTTTAATTCCGAAGCATAAAGTCTTTAATTGTGTATTTTTGATCCATCTCCATTATATTTTGACGTCTCTCGAAAGAATAGAAAAGGATTTAAGAAGAAGTTTCTAACGATTGTCTTGCTTGCTACGAACCCGAGAGCAATCCTCCGTCTCTCTATTATTGGATTTCAATTTATGGTTTTGGAGTTCTCATCGTCAAACCAATTTTTAATCGTCCATCCCACACAACCGTCAAACACAAGTAAGTTGATGTTCTCTAGTATTTTCCTTTCCGATTATTATTTTGTTACAAAAATCACACAGTTTCCGCCATAATAATCACTCGTACTGATTTCACCCGTATGGGAGAATAGCTGAGCGCCCGTGTATATAATTTTTGTATTGTTAGCTTGGTGAACTCAGTTTTATCCTAACACCCTTATATAAGAGTTGACACGCAAACGCACCGCTCCACCCCACAGAAATCAAGCACCACCACACGAGCAGCTGCCCACTTTTCTTTTCTTTGCCTTTCTCGTCTGTCCAGTAGCCCACTCACATCACATAATGTTGAAGGAAGCTACGTGCCGAAAAATTGATAGCGGTTTTTAGTAGTATCAAAATCAATCAATACATAGCAAGTAATAGCAGAAAAATCTTAACGTTTCATAAATATGTAGTAACGTATTAACGTTTAATAAATATGTAGTAACGTATTAATGTTTGTTTATCATAAAGTTATTACATATAAAAACACGGATCAAGTATTTATAAGATTTTATAATTAATTAGCTCCGTAAGCAATTTTTTTTTTAACAGTTATAAATAAAATATTAAAATTGAAGGTAGGCAAGCGGAGCGAGCAAGGGGACATCTCTTCAATACAAATTCACGCATATATTATTATACAAGTCTTTATGTACGTCTATTCATTAATTTTTAAGAGTTTTCCCTATTTACAGCTTTATATATGATATCGTATACTTCCTGTATGCGCACGGAGCGTAAATGAGTAGATAATTTATCATTGTAATAGCCTGCTATGTTAAAAAGAGCAAAAAATTTTTGTTGGTCTATATTATAATTTGTATAAATAATATGAAAGAGGAAAATTTAGAAAGTTTCAAGTTATTTTGATTTTGATTAAGCATTAAATTAAACCTTAAATCTTCAGAATCTAAATAAAAAGACAGCTTACTTGAAACAGAAATAGTTGATACTCATATTAGATAAACACAAAGATCGTAATAATTTGAAATATAAGTAGTATTCTACTAATGTTTTTAACTTAGCACTTTTATAAATTAAAAAATGTACTATGCTGAAACATACAAATTAAATCTTACCTATGCCAATCTATCACTTCATCAAATGGCATCACTATAGAATCATATAATATAACAGGGATGCATCCATATGCTAAGGATTCTAATAAAATAGATAGTCCGAAATTCTCTCCTTTGAGTACCAAGCAGAATGAAGAAGCCTTTGAACATATAAAAAATATTTTTAATTATGATAACTGTTTTACAAAGTAATGCATTTGTGAAAAATAAGTTGTAAAATTAATGACCCGTTTATTACAAATGAATTAAGCAGATTATTGTAAACATAGTATACATAATATAATCTTCAATCGATGTATGAATATCGAATGAGGGATACAAATGCTCTTACATGCAAGCTATTCACTAGCTTATGTTACTTTTAATTCCTGTTAAATTGTAGCTGAAATAAAGTCGAGCAAAAGTCTCGCAGCGGTAGCGCCTCGATAGCAAGTATAAGTTTTATACACTGTGTCGTCGGGAGCGCGCCGTAACCTATTATAATTTAACATTTGCTAAATAACCTATTTACGTTTTACGAATTCTGTATAAATTTTATTCAATCTTCTGTTGATGTTTATGCATGAGTATACAATTTCGAAGATTTTCATAAGATCTTTCTAATTATCATATTATTTTGTTAAGAAAATTGCTCGTTTGTAAAATAATTAAGTTTAAAAATTAATTTTGCGGAAAAAATTAATGTTTCGCCTCTTCGATTCTCTTTTTTTTTCTTTCAGTCAAACATACCTATAGATATACATATGATTCTTTAATTATTACAAAGGCTGCTTCATGAATATGACAAATGTAAAAGAATTTAACCCATTAACGTCCAAAACAGAGAAATCGTAACTCTGTTTTCAACCGTAAATCTATCACATATTCCACGGATATATTCAAAGCAAACATACTTTTTCTTAAGTATTTTTTTCTCTACTTTCCATTTCTGGAAGCAGAATTGCGTATTTTTCACTCAAAAATCCAATATGGCAACGTATAAAAAAAAAAATGCAAAATTTCGATACTTTTTTTTTTAAATCCAATTTCTTGTTGTGTTAACGTTGAGGACGGAACTTTATTTTTCAACTATGAGTGCATAAATGAGTTGTACTTTAAATTCAGTTTGGTCCCGAGTCCAGAAATTCAATATGGCGGCTAGAAAATGGCGCCTGAAGCGCAAAATTTTGCACAAACTTTCACGAATTTTTTTCTCGAATATAATGCATTCGACGAAAAAATCAATAAGAATAAAAAGTGCTTAAAATCAATCAAGGAATATGTCTAAATTTTTTCACTGAGTTTTGAGCAACTTTTTTATTTTTGCCAATTGGCAATTTGACAAATTGGAAAAATTCATCGAATCGTCTCGAAAAAATTCAGATATACTTCTTGGTCCATTCTAAGTACTTTTTATTCTCTAACTTTTTCTTATATAACACTTTGTTTTTGAGTAAAAAATCAAAAACCTTAAAAAATTTGAGTTATGCAACTTTTGGAATTGTTTCATAAACTATATTGAATTCTCAATCGAAAAAGTCTGAATTTAATTACTATATTCAATTTGCCGAATTTTGACAAAGTTTTTGTAATGTTTTTATCTGAATTTCAAAATAGTGAATCATCATTGAATGTTCATAAATCGATTTTGAAGAATCTTTAGTTTTTTCACTCTATGTCTACTATACTGTTAGTGTTCTAAATATTAACGTTAATATTTTACTTGTGCATTTAGCTTTTCAAGTTTTAAAATTGTAATGGCTCCAAAACGCCGGAGAAATGTAAGATCTCAATCAGAGTCTGAAGAAGATTATTCTGATGATAACGATGATCATAATATTTTGGTACCTAATCCAGATGAATCGAGCAGTTCTGGTCAGAGTGACGAAGATTCTCGTTCTGAATCTATTGATAACTTATTACTGAGTACATACGCAGAAACTTCTAATAATTATACGAATGATCAATCTAAATTGGAAAATGAATATATTTATAAATGGATCGGCGGAGAAAACAGTTATTCCTGCAAAGTTGAAAATGAAATATTATTATCTGATAGTCATAAGAAAGACATTAAAAATATGAGTCCAGTTGACCTATTTGAGACATTTTTTTGCAAAGAAATTAAAAATTATATTATAGAATCAACTAAGATGAATAATTGCAGTCTAACAATGTCAGATTTGAATATAGTTATAGGAATAATACTTTTCTCAGCATTCAATAAAAGGAAAAGTCAAAGAGATTATTGGTCTAATGATCCCTTTTTATCTAGTGATGTAGTGAAATCGGCTATGGGACGCCGTACATTTGAAAATATAAAACCTAAGTTGAAATTATCAAAACCAGGGGATGAAGATTGCAATGATAAAGCTTGGCGAGTTCGTCAAGTCATGAATCTGTTTCGTAGAAACATAAAATTGTTCGGGTACTTTCAAACCGCGATATCTGTAGATGAAATGATGGCCAAATGCTACGCTAGAACTAGTATGAAACAGTTTATTCGCGGTAAACCAATTAGATTCGGTCTGAAATTTTGGGGTCTATATACATTAGATGGATTTTTATTAGATTTTGATCTATACTGTGGGAAGAATTCAACTATTGGGGATAAATTAGCCAAATGTGCTTTAGGAACTCGGGTAGTAATGAACTTACTTGACAATTTTTTTTCAACGCTAACTTTTCGTAAAGTAGGCCTTTACCATCTATACATGGACAATTACTTCACAAGCTTAGACCTTTTTGTACATTTAAGAAAAATGGGTTTACGTTCCACTGGTACTATTAGAGAAAATTAAAAGTAAAATCAAAAATAGACATACCTTTTCCTAATGCATTTCATCTTTATAATAGGTTTATGGGAGGGGTTGGTGTTCATGATGGCCATTGCAATGATGTTATGCCATGCATTCAATCAAAAAAGTGGACGTGGGTGGCTTTTATTAGATTACTTCAGGCCGCTGTCACCAATGAAGTAATACTTTATAATTGTGCTAATCCAAGTCACAAAAAAAGTTCAAAAGAATTTCTGATGGATATTGTGAAATACTATCTGACTAGACCTAAAGTTGATGACATTGTTCATGAAACAGTATCCCTCAAACAACAGAAGCTCTGCTGATGCAAGCCATGTGTCATTAGGACAAACAAATTTTGCAAAAAATGCAATAATTTTTATTGTAAAACGTGTTTTATAAAAAATCATAACAGTTCCTAAAAAAAATAAAAATTATAAAACTATAAAAAATCAAAAACATAAATAAAACCCTAATAAAAAGCAAAACAAAAATAAATAAATAAAAAAAGACAAGATGCTTTGACTCATTCACCTCCACGCGGTAAGTGTCGGGAAACGTTGTACATCAACGGCTAAGAAATGAGAATTTTTCAATGCGAAAATCATATCATCTGGAATATAACAGATACTCGGGCACAAATATGAAGTAAATTTGCTCATAATTGACCAAAAAGTGCATATGTAACAAAAAATTTTTGATTTTTTTTTGAATTTCAAAAAATCTTAAGAATTTTAAGGTTTTTGATTTTTTACTCAAAAATAAAGTGTTATATAAGAAAAAGTTAGAGAATAAAAAGTACTTAGAATTGACCAAGAAGTATATCTGAATTTTTTCGAGACGATTCGATGAAATTTTTCAATTTGTCATAAATTGCCAATTGTCAAAAATATAAAAGTTGCTCAAAACTCAGTGAAAAAATTTAGACATATTCCTTGATTGATTCTAAGCACTTTTTATTCTTATTGATTTTTTTTTCGAATGCATTATATTCGAGAAAAAAATTCGTGATAGTTTGGGCAAAATATTGCGCTTCAGGCACCATTTTCTAGCCGCCATATTGAATTTCTGGATTCGGGACCAAACTGAATTTAAACTACAACTCATTTATGCACTCATAGTTGAAAAATAAAGTTCCGTCCTCAACGTTAACACAACAAGAAATTGGATTTAAAAATAAAAAGTATCGAAATTTTGCATTTTTTTTTTAAACGTCGCCATATTGTATTTTTGAGTGATAAATACGCAATTCTGATACCAGAAATGGAAAGTAGAGAAAAAAACACTTAAGAAAAAGTATGTTTGCTTTGAATATATCCGTGGAATATGTGATAGATTTACGGTTGAAAACAGAGTTAAGATTTCTCTGTTTTGGACGTTAATGGGTTAATAATTCTTCCCCTAGTTCCCACATCGAACTCATTACCGTGCTTGCCTTTTCTTTTAATTCTTTAATTTGTGCCTCTTCCTTTCCGTTTTCTTTTAACATACATCCTAAGTAGTCAAAGTTTTTCACTATTTCTATCTCCTTCTCTTCCCATATAAATTTTTTCTCCTTTTTTCTCCTTACCCCATTTTCGAATACCATTATCTTCGACTTTTATGTGTTTAGTTCTAGACCTTTCCTCTCTATTATCCTTTTCAATTTCTTTAGCATCTGCTTTAGCTCTGTCGCGTTGTTCGCCACCATCACAACATCATCCGCTTATGCGATCAACTAGAATTTCTTTTTTCCTAATACTATCCCCCTTCCTGTATTTTGCTTAATTCTATAAATAGCGTCGGGCTTAATTGGCACCCTTCTCTCACTACTTTGTGTATCTCGAACCCTCCTATCTTTTCCTCTTATATTCTGATTTCGCTCTTGGTCCCTTTGTACAATTCTTTTATTCTCTTCCGTATGCCGCCGCCTATTCCTAGCTTTCTCATCATTTCCCAGATCTCTCTCCTGTTTACTTTGTCAAAAGCTGCTCTCATGTCTGCGAAAAACACGTATACTTTCCCTTTCTTCTCCAGTTCCGTTTCTATTGCCTTGCTCAGAATAAAAATAGCATCTGCTATCCCTCTTCCTTTCCTGAAATCCATTTGTGTGTCGTCCAATAGTTTTATTCCCTCTAATTTGTTTTCCGGCTTTCCTCTTATTATTTTCGCATATAGTTTATAACCCGTGTCTATATGTATTAACCCTCTGTACTTCTTTGCCTCCTCTTTCTTCCCTTTCTTGAAAAGCGGTGTAATCACTTCTGTTTCCCATTCATCTGGTATTTTTCCCCTTTCCATATTTTTTTCAGTATATTGGTTATCTCCCCTATCACCTGTTCTTCTCCATGTATCCATACCTCATTTTGTAGTCCATCTACTCCTGGTGCTTTTCGCTTTTTCATCTTGCCGATTGCCTTCCTCACCTGGTCTTCGAATATACTTCCTTCGTTCTCGTCTCCATCTCCTTTTTCATCTTCTTCTTGTGAACTTGTTTCCAAATCATCCTATGTCTCTTCTCCTAGTTACCCTTTGAAGTGAGATAGCCATTCTTCTTTCTGTATTTTACTGCTACATCTTCTCCTCTTTTTTCTTCTCCTACTTTTTATCACCTTCCAGAATTGTCTTCTGGTTTTATCATCTTCTGCCTCTTTTATCTCTTTTTGCTTCGATATACTCTTTCCTTCCCTTTCCCGACAAAACACCAGGTGTTTTTCTTTTTTTTCTTACCGCCTACCTTTCTCTTTCTGACTGCTTTTTCCAATTTTCTTTTTAATTTCGACCATTCTGTTTCCTTCTTGCTTTTGTCTAATCTGAATTGTTCTCTCTTCTTCTGTTTTCCCTGGTAATTTTTCAATCTCTATCTCTATTGCGTTGTGGTCCGATTCTAGTCTGTAAACGATGTTAATTTTGCCTACCCCTCTTTTCCTTTCCTCATTTGTTATCAAGTAATCTATCACTGAGCATCCTGCTCCGCCTATGTATGTATATTCTCCCGTTACTTCTCCTTCGATATTACCATTTAATATACTGAGTTCCATTTCTCTTGTTTATTCCAGAAGTTCTTCTCTTTTCTGTTTATCTTTTCATGTTTCGATTTCCTATTCTCTTCGTTACCTTCTTCGTCGAGTCCGCCTCCTTCCTGACCCATTCTTGCATTCGTATAATATCTTCACACCAAATCAATTTCTCGCCCCTGTCGTTTTCCATCACCCCTCTATCTCTTTAAAATTTTCTTGTTTTTCTTCTCTTATGTATGCGGTACCTATCCACCATATATTTTTTCCCTAATATTCTCGCCCCTATAAATTCGTTTATCTTTTCTTTCAACCACTCTACTCTCTCTATTTTTGTTGCCTGTTTCACCGCCATCACAATTCCCCCTTTCACTCTGCCTCTTTCTCCCTCTTTCTTCGCATTTCTTATATCTCTGAACTTCATAACCTCCTAATTTCTTTTCCCAGTATTTGCCTTCTTTATCTTACATCAAACCCTTTTATATATCCCCATGTCTTCTCATCTATACCTTTTATTCCCGCTACATTCCAATTAATTATTCTTATGTTCCCTTCCTTCTCGCTTTTCTTCCTCTCCTGTCCTTTTCATTCTCTGAAAAAATTCCTGTTATCTTTCCTTCCATAAATTCTCTACCCCATTTATCCATAGTTTGTTATATGCTATTTTGACCTCTTTTCCTTCTTTTCTTTCCTTTATCGCGTATTCTCTCAGTTTTTCTCTATTTCTTCTCTCTTTCCATGTTAGATCGTTGTCTATGAATATATCAGACCCTTGTAACCTAGCCTTCTCTCTCATGATATCTCCTTTTTCTTCTCAGCTTCTACATTCCTCCTTTATTCTTCGGATCTTCACGTTCAATGACCACGTTTTCCTCAACGTAACCTCTACTTCGAGTTTTTTCTTTATCCAGTCTTCTACCGTCTTCCTATCCCATTTTTCTTCTTTCCACCCTGCTATTTTAATATTATTCTTTTTCCTATCCCTCTCTCCTTCCTCGATCCTCGATTCCATTTCTTCTATCTGCTTTCTTTCCCTCTCCTTTTCTGTTACATTTCCTTTATCCTCTTTCTCCCCTTGTTGACTCTCTCTACCACTACCCTTGTCTCTCTGTTCCCCTTTTTCCAGACTTTCTATCTTCCCTAATATCTCCTCAATTTCCTCCTTTCTTCCTTTATCTTTCGGGTTCTATTCTCACTTCCCATTCTTTCTTCTCCATCTCTTTTATTTCCTCCTCCTTTTCTTTCGCCTCCATGCATTCTTTTCTGATTCTTTTCCTTTCTTCTCCTTCTTCTTTCAGTCTTCCTTCTATACTTTTTAGCCCTTCCTCTATTTTTCTGTTCATCTTTTCCTTCAGTCCAATATTTTTCTGTTCCCAGTTCTCGATCATCTTCTCCCTTTCTGCCTTTTTCTTATCCATTTTCCAGTTTTCGTAGGATTATATCCATAGTGCACTTTAACGACCCGGTTGCCTTTTCTTCCATCTTCTCTTTCTCAATTAGTGATCTTGTCACATTCTCTCCTTTTGCAAATGCGTTTCTTTTTTTTGCCTCTTCTCCAGTTCTTTCCTTCTTATTTTTTTCGGCTTGTTCTTCTGGACTTCTCTCTTTTCTTTCTAGCCCTGTGTCTTCTTTACCTATCAAGATGTTCTCTAATTTTTTTTGCTTCAACACATTCCCTATTCTTCCTTCCCCTCTTCCTCCACACCCCCTTTTCTCTCCTCTCGTTGAACCTACGCTTATTGAATTTCCCGCCTCTTCTAATTATTCCACCATACTCGGCTGTGGCGTTAAATCCCTATCTCTCTTTTTCTGTTCCGTATTCCGTTCCGCCGATTATTTCATGTACCTCGATGTTCGACAGGTTCATGGTTCCTTTCCCGCTCTTTCTATCTCTATCTCTCTCACTTCCTTCCTAACCTCTCACTTTGACTCCTTCTTTCTCATACCTCTATCTCTCTAATCTGACCCGTTTTTTCACCGATTTTTTATACCCTTCTCAGATGGGGTTTTTCTCTTCCTCCTCGCACCTACTCCCTCTCTCCTACCCCTCTAGTACCCACTCTACAGCTTCTCAAATGCACACACCGTTCTACACACTTCCTTTCATAATACTCTTCAATATGGTACTGTCTACCATGACAAATATTTTTTTAAAACGTTTTAACAAATGAGAAATCCTCAAAAAAGGTTTTTTAAATAGATAACTAACGCAAACGTTAGACAGCGAGAGCGTCGGTGCGCATGGTGATACAAAGCGTTTTGCGTGCCTTGCATCGCAGAGCAATGGAAGGCGGCAAGCTACCGCGGCCGTAAGGTCACGTGTGGCGCGCTAGTTGAATGACAAACTTTCATTTATAGAGATGTAATGGTCGTACACGATAGAATCTTATGTTTAACCACGGACAGTGTTACTGTCCTCTTTTCATCTGTTTTATGGTTAAGTTTTAGACTTGTCTCAATCAGCCACTTGTGGGTTATGTTAATAGGCTCGTCAACGATATACGCCACTCCTTCCTTTTTCTTTGCTACCACCACTGCAATGCCATCTGCAAATCCTATTACCGTTGCTCCATTGCGTAACTTTAGCCTTAATACTCCATTCTAGATAATGTTTCACATTGTTCGGCCAAGTATTGACCTTTGCCGAAAACTTGCCAAGACTTCACAGGTCTCGGTATACTGTTCTTAGTGTCATAGATGAAGGTTTTGTCCTTTAAATAGTCAGACATCATCCTTCTTATGTATCAAGGCAGATTTCGTTTTTGTTGTGCTTTGAGTATTTTACTTCATCTTGTTAAGTTTAATGCATTCTTTACATCTAGCATAACAATAGCGTAGTACTTCTTTGTACCTCCTTTCCACGTTTTTCCCTTCATTGCTGTTCGTACATAATCGAACACTACGATGACGCCAATTGGGCTAAAATGCTTTTGCAAACGTATTAGTGTTTAGCTAATTTATTTTATCCTTCTATAGTTTGGTGTATTATATCGCAGATTATGCGTACCAGAATTATGTGCGAAGTTTCCAGCATGAAAAATGATCTATATGATGCAGCTTCTCCGGCTGGCTCAACACATTTTGGTAGTAATACAAGGAACTGTTTTTTAGTCTGTAGGAAACGTTGTTCCCTACCTTTTTGCACGCAGCCAACAATTTCTCCATGGTGGGTCAAGAGAACATCTTTCTCGTTCGCTGGTACCTTGATTTAATATGTTTTGTCCAATTGACGGTTGATTTGTAGTCGCATTTGCTTTTTGCTTTGAATTACCTAGCTCTATTATTAGGGCATGGTAATCACTATTTGTGTAGTGTTCACTAACAGACCACGTTTCGATTGGGTCCATTATAATGGTGACTTCTGCTTGAGAATAGCTTCTGCATAGGAATCACTCACTTTGGCTTTAGCCATTATAGGGATTGTTTAAATTTGTCATATAACTAATGATGTAATAAACAATTAACAAAGTTTTTAGTATAACCCCCTTTAAGGGGTCCACCCTGGGTTAAATCCTGCAAATAATAAAAAAAATATTCGTCTGATAAAAATTGTTACTTTTCACGTAAATTAAAAAACAAAGAATATCTACTGAAAATATTTACAATATATATCATACAAAATCACTGACCAAAATTCATGACATTTTACTATATAAATAAGTATTTTTAGATCCTTGCCACGGCTCTGTGAAAGATGCGGACCGGCTTCTTTACTCTACCTGGGCTTAAAATGTTTCTTAAACATGGCTTCTCAGACCTAGTAAAAGACATTACCAAAAATATTAATTAAGTATAGTAGTAAGTTAAAAAAAAAAAA
>QLSS01000538.1:33574-69218 GCA_024372645.1 Trichomalopsis sarcophagae | reverse complement strand
ACGCAATGTTAGTACTGAGTTTATTTGAGCGCAGGCGTACCCGAGTACCCGAACGCGAGAAAGTGGGCGTAGCCGCTCGGCCGATGTGAGCACTGCCGTAGCCAAGCTCGGTCGTGTGCGCTCACGCAGGCAGGCTCGTGCCTACAAAAAATAAAATTCAAGGCCCCGGGCCCCAGGCTGGAACTTGGATGTTGCAATTTATACATTCTACGATTTTCAGAGCGACATCAAATTCGAAAAAGAGATGTGCAGAAAAAAGATTTCATTAATTTTGGACTAGAGTTGACCAAGTATTACAAGGCCATGGAACAACAAATACTGGAAATATAGCTCATAGATGTTTTGAAGATCCAAAAATTTTGATTATGATAATTCTGATGAAGAAACCATCGAAGTAAGAGATCTGGACATGCTTACCACAAAATAGGAGGTACTAGAAGCACTACAGAAGGAAATTGGCAAAGAGAACATTATAGAAGTCTCTACGATAAGATCTCTGCGAAAGACGTATGGTGACACGCAGATTGCAGTGATACGGGTACCAGCTCAGATAGCGGCTCAGATCATTAAGCTACAGAAGATCAAAATAGGATGGGTCAATTGCAGGATCTGGGTGGCTAACCACAAAAACGAGCCGCTTAGTTGTTATAAATGTCTAAGTTTCGGCCATATAGGTAGAAAGTAAACAGTAACTGAAGAGAGAAGTAAGCTTTGTTTTAAATGTGGAAAAGATGGGCACAAAGCAAAGAAGTGTAAGAACCAACCCAACTATGTACTCTGCAAAGGAGGCATAGAGAGGAAGAGTGACCATCAGCTGGTAGCTATGCATGCCCAGTTTACCGAGCTGCAGTAGAAGCTACTGACAGATGAAAAAAATTAAATTAGTGCAGTTGAATATGAATAACTGCGCGACTGCACAGGACCTACTGAGCCAGTATGTCCGCGAGACAGGAATCTACATAGCCATCGTCTGTGAACAATACAAAGACCTGGACAAGGGATATCGACAGTACTCGTAAAGGGGCGATATGTTCATACGAAGACGCCACTTTCCAGAAAAAATGACAAGACGTAATGAAGGGTTGATATGCGCTAAGGTCGCAGACGTACACATTCATAGCTGCTATGCTTTACCCTACACATCAATAGAACAATTCAGACAACTGTTGGACTAAATAATACAGGATACTGTAGGAAGAAAACTGGTACTTATAGCAGGCGATTTCAATACCTGGGCAGTAGAGTGGGGCAGCCAAAGGACAAACGAAAGAGAACAAGCGCTATTGGAAGCATTCGCCCTCCTTGACTTGGTCTTAGTTAACCAGAAATGTTCTTACACGTTTTAAAGAGGAGACGCATGGTCCATCATAGATCTCACGTTTGTCGGCAGCTGTCTGATTGGCTCTGTTCGATCGTGGATGGTAAGCGATCATTACACAAACAGTGACCACCAAGCGATAATAATGGAGATAAGAATATCAAAACAGAGATCCAATGGGAGGGCAACGACAAAAAGATTTGTCTGGAAAACGAAGGATTATGATAAGGAGACATTCCTGGTGGCTCTAGAAGAAATAAAGCTGTCTGGATCTGCGAATGATAAGGTCGAACAGGTAATGGAAAATATTACCCAAGTCTGCGACGCAACAATGCCAAGGAGAACTCCCAACAATAGACGACCGCCAGTATACTGGTGGGATAAAGAAATCGATGCGGCCCGCAAAGAGTATCATCAAACCAGAAGACGGGAACAGAGGGCTAGGAAGAAATACTACAAGACTGGTCGTGATAAAGAAACAGTAGACACCCTCAATAAAGAAATAAAAAATGCGGATACTCAAGAGGAAAATCCAAGAGAATAAACGACGGTGCCTGAAAGAGTTACAGGACGAGGTTAAACTGGACCCCTGAGGCTGATCGTACCAAGTGTTAATAAAGAAGATAAAGCGAGGTTATATTAAACCTCCTAAAAGCCTGGAATTTCTAGATCGTATTGTGACCACACTGTTTCCCCGTCAACAGGAAGTAACAGCTATTCCTAAAGAAGAGGCGAATGACGGAACCATTCCAGCAATCACCACAGAGGAGCTACAAGCTGCATGCAAAAGAATTGGGAATAACAAGGCTCCAGGCCTAGATAGCATAACCAATATTGTATTGAAACAAGCTATACAGGCACGCCCCGGTGTCTTTTTAGACTTGTACAACTCATATCTTGAAGAAGGGACGTTTCCTAAGAACTAAAAGAAGCAACGCCTGGTGCTACTACCAAAAGGAGATAAGCCACCTGGAGAAGCTTTCTCATACAGACCACTCTGCATGCTGCACACTCCGGGCAAGATCTTAGAGCGCATAATCGGCGTTAGAATGGACCATGTTATTGAAAAACCAGGCGGACTTGCGGAATATGAATACGGCTTCAGAAAAAAAACGCTCCACGCTTGATGCCATAAGCTTCGTAGTCGACACCGCTAGAACTGCAACAGAAGGAAAAAGATGGAAAGGAGGATCCATGAAGTACTGTGCTATTATTAGACTGGATGTTAAAAATGCGTTTAACTCAGCCAACTAGGGCAAGATACAAGAGTCACTACAGAAAGAGGTACCCGCATATATGAGAAGGATTATGTCTGACTACCAGTAAGACAAAACCGTCTTGTATGAAACAGAGAGCGGCACGAAAACCTATCAAGCAACCGGAGGGGTCCCACAAGGGTCAGTGCTCGGTCCACTATTGTGGAACATTATGTACGATGGCGTACTTGAGCTAAAGCTACCCTAAAGTGCAACAGTTATAGGACTTGCAGATGACATTGCAGTTGTGGTAGTAGCAGAGCAAATGGAAGAGGTGACGGAAATCGCAAACGGGACAGTAAGTATAATCCATGATTGGCTCAAACAGACTGGACTTGAGCTTGCTAGCCATAAAACAGAGGCTATTCTTATATTCAGTAGAAAGAAAATAGAGACAATAACGCTGTCAGTGGACAGACACGAAATGAACTCTCAGCCTACTATTAAGTACTTGGGAATCACCGTAGACGGCAGACTAACGTTTAGGCAGCATCATGAGAGGGCGAGCAATATGGCAGCAAAAGTCGGTACTACACTATCGCGACTAATGCCAAATGTAGGTTGGCCAACGCAGGGCCGAAGGTTACTCCTAGTTAGTGTAACTACATCAATTATGTTATTCGGTGCCCCAATATGGGCGAACGCTATGTTAGTGAAGTCCTATGCACGAAAGCTGTCAAGAGTTTATAGGAGAAGTGCATTACAAGTCGCTTCTGCATACCGAACAGTACCAGAAGATGCAGTGTGCTATATTTCAAGTATGCCGCCAATTGACCTCCCAGCAACAGAACGAAAGAATATATACGAAGAAACCAGCGTGGTTACAATACTCAAAAGGAAGTTTGAAAATCCGCAAAGGAACAAACCCTAGCTGAGTGGCGAAGACGGTGGGACTTCAGTAGAAATGGGCGATGGACCCCTTCATACCATGTATTGTTGGCTGGACTAATAGACGACACGGGGAAGTGAATTACTACCTTACGAGGTTTTTGAGAGGATATGGATGCTTTTCAGCCTACCGACGCATGATTAGCGCCAAGAACAACGAAGAATCAAGACGCAGCATAAGATTAAGCGAGAGCATATTTTAAGAAACTGGAATGAAAGAGAGATTCGCTAGGTAGTTATATTGTATAATAGGATCACGCAAACACAGCCAACGGCTCACTACACTACACATTTATGTAACAATTACATATCAGAAAAACAAAAAAATTGTTAACTGCTCGATCAACCTTAGCAAAATTAGGTGACCGGAGAAAATCGCGTAGTACCTTAGAATTTTAAGAAGGGAATTAGGGAAATAGCATGTAAATTCTAGCCTAACCTAGCATATTTTGTATGAAACTATACTCACTTACCTTTATCTTGAGTAGTATCCAGGCACCACGGAGAAGGTAAACAAAAACCGACCTTGACCCCCCACCCCCGAGCAAGTGGGAGGTCAAGATCAAGGTCTCGGTTGTTTACTCTCCATGGTGCCATTTGTATTTTGGAGAGAGCTCCCCCACTCTCCCTCTTTTTATCCAAAGTGCCTCCGACTTTACGTGACACTTTGGCGAGAATCCCTCCCCTCTTCTCTGTTTATCCAAGGTGCCTCGGGTTTTTCGAGACACTTCGGGGAGAACCCCCTTCCTCTTCCTCTGTCTATCCAAGGTACCCCGGATGTTTCGAGACACTTTGGAGAGCGATGGAGTAGCTTACTTGTTAAGATGTTGACACCCCGACGATCCACGAACGACTGATTATGATGTGGACAACTGCCCTCCTCCTTCTCCTCTACGCATACTCAGCATATTCCCCTTTCCATTGCAAATAAAAAATGTAGCGAGATCTGGGGCTTGAACCTTCATTCCTCGGAGTACGAGGCAGGCATTTTACCACTGAGCCACGACTACACTGTTGAATGAATTCTTAAATGTTAGATCTGTATATGTGATCGCGCGCGTGCTCATGATTTGTGTGTATGTGTGTGTGTGTGTGTGTGTGTGTTATCTTTTATAATAATTGATCTATCTTCTCCACAAGCGTCTCGTCAAAATCTCTCGTTGCACGTTCAACATTGTAAGAAGTGAAATATGTGAACTGGGCATTTTCGCTATTTACTAATTTGACTTTCCTATAGTCACCCAGCTCTTTCACAATAATTGTTATAGCCTCTTTAACTTTTAATAAGTATTTAATTCTATGATCTATTATTTTAGACAAGGCTTTTAACCTGTCAAACGTCACTCTTTTAAACACTAATGAAGGTTTACGCACTTTTTTCGACCTAGACTCACCAGAGTCTTTGCGTATTGTCGTCTCATCGTCCTCCAGTAATTCAAATGCTCGATCGGAGTAGCTGATCATGAATCTGATGTAAAATCCGGAAAAGGTGATTCGTTGATCCAACATATCATCCTCGCTATACGCCTGGAAGTATCGGTCGATTTCGTCAAACCGATCCCGGAACTGTAGCCAGGAGGCAAGCGGTAGGCACAGTCCGTAAAATTCGTTATTACTCAGTCAGACAACCGGATTGAAGTCGCCCGAACCGACTAAGGTATTTTCTAGCCCAATGTGAACAATTTTTCCATAAGAATAGTTCAAGCCAAATACCATGGGTAGAATTTGATGACAACGATAATTGGTGGCGTTGGTGAAAGTCTGACTGTCCTGAGCCTGGCTATCGTAATGTCTTTTTTGTCCAGCCATCTTTTTCTTCTTATACTGTTTCTTATCACCGAAAGAGAACTTCTACTTTAGACTTGTGAAAGAGAACTGTGCTCTCTGTGCTGCAAGTACGCCGGCTTATATTAAAAAAAATCTCATTTTGCTGGGAGGCGAGACCAATGAGGAACAGTCTCACAAGTGGATGACCAATAGCATCACTGGTGCTGTAGAGGGGATCCAATGAAAATCTGTAGGGTTGCACTTTTTGGAAGCTGTGCAAGCTAAATATCCTCTTACTTTATCGTTTCGTGTTTAAAAATTTTACAACATTATATTACAACTTAGCAACGAATTATTCAACAATCTGATCATTTTTTCTCAAATCTGATGAGAAATTTTTGAGAAATCGCTACATACCAAGACCATTAATCATATAATATAGGAACATGATACAATATTTACCACAAGCATTTGAAAAGCTGCTTCGTAATCGAATGTGGTTCCATCTGAGATTCTTACAATTTCTCTGGATACTGTTTACGTAATCGGTGTTGTATCGTTGTGCACCAAAACTATCAAAATATCAGCCAAAACCATTATTAGACATATATATCGCCACCCAGTGCATACCGCGTCTCTTATGACTCTGTGTATTAAACACAAAGCCACATGGTTTTACCCATGTCATTGGAATTTGATCCGCCAGATAAACTCCCACTGCATGAGCCCTCATTTTTCGCAACTTCTGGAGAATATTCAGAGAATTCATTCTTACAAACATAGTATGGCGGTGAGAAGGGATGTTCTGCTGTTGTAGTTATAGTGCCCCCGACACCACGCGAATTTAGACAGAGTTTCAGTTTGTAGGCGTTGTTGAGAGCACAGGTGTACTGGAGTGCGCAATGTTTAATGGAATGCTGCATACAATACCGTGCCCAGTACGGCAATTTGTAGTAAGGGGGACACTCGTACGCCTCCTCTAAATTGATAACTTCACGTGTTGTAATCTTATTCAACAGTTTCGCCTTTTCCTCTCCTCGCACATAAATTTTATTTGCTTTTCTGCAAATATCATGCATAGTTTTGTAAAATTTTTTCAGCGAAACATCCCCATCGTACCAATCCAGACCATGATGATGCAATGTCAGGAAATTTTTTGTCACAAAGCTTGTATTGGTAGGTGGTTTTATTTGATTTTTAAAGAGCGCCATCTAGTCTCAACCACTGTAATCCACCAAAACTTGTCATGACTAGTCAATATCCAACAGATTGTCGTACTCAGCATAAATTATGCAATTTACAACAGTATCTAATGCGTCATCAAATCTCACGCCAATTCTCACACTACCTCTTCTGATTAAATTCTAATGAGTGTCATTGTTGCCCGATAAATCGGGCGTCAAATCAAATGCAAAAAGACAGTAGCCATTTGGGTATGCATCACGTGTTATCGAATTACTGGCATTTGAAAAATGTACCCCCGTACCCGAGAAGAGTGTGTGATACGCATCCACATACATGTTTGTTTTTTTGAAGTCAGGCTGCAGTGGTTTTGATGGAACTTGTACACCGTCCACAAACAAACACAAGAAATTGATATTGAAATTTTTAAAATTGAATCGATTGAGTTTTGTATCGCCGTTATAAGCCTTATTTTCAATAAATCCGATGATAATTCTTTTCGGCAATTGGCCCAGTATGACATTATCTATCGACTGTCCATGCACACCACTGTTCAACGTTACGTTTTTCACCTCTACCCGTGTAAGCGGGTACTTTGCTGTGACTTTAGAAAGCATTTTTTCGTGAGCCAATGAAATGCCCGGATTAACCCTTACGCGGCGAACAAATAGGGTCGCCTCGGTTATGTGTACAGGATACGCAGAATCGGAATCCATTAGACAGAAGCTGTCACGAGAACGCACAAGACGTACAGGTACCTCAACCCGACCAAGTAGCAGTCTATCCATATTTAGCACATCCACGTATAAATAGCCCAATAAATAAATTTTATTATTTGTCATAACTGCTCGTCGTCTAAAGAAACCTGCATTACCGGCATCAGTGTTATCCATTTTACCGGCCGTGTCGTCATACCACAATACGCTGCTCAAGTGTGAGTTTTTTCCCGCTGGTCCGTAATTTAATAACGTCTCAATGTTCGATCTGTATGCGTAGGCGTTATTTGGTGGTGATACTGGTTTTTGATTGAAAAATACATCCACTTGATTGAACAGCGAATGCATAAAATTATTCACAGGGCCAACGACTGGTACTGACCCCCCTTCTCTAATGGCTTCGTCGGTGTTTTATTCACACGTAGACTCAGCATTGTATGCGCTAAATCTAGATATTGGTGCATGATCGGTGAGTGACGAGATTGGCTTATACTGCACCCAATGAGAACTCTCAATTACCGTCTGTGTAGGCGGCAATTCAATTAGTGATAACTCCGACTTCAACGAGTCACAAGAGTCAGCGTGTAGAAAAGCCATGTTTTTCGTTTAAAAAGAGAGAGTCGTTTCTTTCAGATAGAGAGAATGAGTGAGTACAGACAGCGCACTTATCCTCAGTGCAGATGCATTTGACTTCAATATGACCACCGCACTGAATCTCAAATATGAGATGATCTTGTCAAGGTTATTTATTTCACTCAAAAGAGTATGCAGGCTGCCATAAACGCCGAATTTTATTTGACTAAAAGTCTCTCGGTAATCATCGCCATCATCATCATCATCATCATTGCGTAACTTCTTTTTAGTGTAAGTAGCGCGTATGGTTTTTTCTCTCGTTACACAGACGACCCCTTCTCTTCTCTCCTTCGTTGATATGTGTTGAAAGGTAAGAGGTATTTGAATTTCGTCGAGACCGATGCACCAATTACCGTGTAGACAGAAATTTTGGGGGAGTTGTGTGGTAAAGCGATTGGTAGTGTTCTCGGGGTAAATATAGTTACTGCTACTACTAAACAAAACCTCATCATCATCATTGTTGTCATTGTTTTAAAGATTTACGAGATCTTTAACAGACACCCAAGAACTAAATTTTTCAGGGTACCCTTTTTAACTCACAAAATATTTCTTCCTCTTTCCTTTACCCCTACTACGTAATACCTGGTCGATATGAAAAACGTCGCCAGACAAATCATTGCACACTCTACTCAGCTGCTCTTCGTAAAAATAGTAGTCAATTTTTTCACCATCCAGATCCTCGAGTGTGTAGATGGGCGGCTGTTTCCTCGTATCGACCTTTATAATCCTAAATAATTCCAACGTCCAGCCACCTTCGTATGCTTGTCGAAAGGCTGTCCAAGCACGACTAACTCGAACCAACTCTTGAACATTATATTTATGGGTATAGCGTGACTGTTGTTTGACACGGTAGCGCCGCTCTAAGCTTTCGCGAGCTTTAGCTGCATTATACATATTCACGCTAGATGGCGTCATTTTTATTGCGCTATGCCACGAATTGTTGTCTGACTGTACAATGCCGTCCAGCACGTCAATGTAGCGTCATGTGTTTAGATGTGTGAAATAGCGCCATATGTGCTCTTTAAGAGTTCTGATAAAGCGCTTGGCGACAGCTGCCTTAACGTCGGGGTCCCGCACAGCACGGTAAATAATATTTCTTTTTTTCAACAAATTCTGTACTTCGCGTCCAATGAATTCTTTGCCCTTGTCCGTTTGAAGGTACATAAGCTGTCTGCCATCATTTCGCTGTAAAATCTGCTCCATACTACTGGCCACACTTTTAGCCGTTTTATCACGAAGTGGCTTAACCCACGCGAACTTTGTAAGCACATCAATGACCACCAGTAAGTAGCTGTATTGATCATTATACGTTTTGAGAGAGCGAAAGTCAGCTAAATCAGCATCTCACAACTCGTACGGACTGAAGACGCGGTAAGAGCGATGAGGAAAACGATATCGCACCATTTTATGCATTGTGTGCGCATCCTGACTCTCAAGCCACTCTCTCACCTCGTTCGAGCGAAATTTTTTGTGTGTGGCTTGCACAAGCCTGTCTCCACCAGCGTATGTTGACGGAGCTGGCAAGACGTAGTACAGTGTTTCAAGCTTGTTCTCCATTAGTTGACTGTCTCCTACCAACTAATCTCGACCTCTTTCTCCTTGCACGTTTTATAGCCTGTCTGAAGCGTCGATAAACCCTATCAAAAGTGATTTTACCGACCATACACAAAACAGTTAATAAAGCGACGCTTTTCTCCTCACTACCTGACGACTCAGATAGCATACGTGAAAAAGCACGCTCAGCCAGTCGACGATCCGCTTCGGTATGTCCCCCACCACCACCACCACTACCACCACTGCCGCCACCACCACCACAGCCATTATTGCGCGAATATACGATATCGTGCTCGAGACAGGCTCTATCCAGAGGGTTTCCGTGAAAATGGTATCCCGGTATACGCATCTCGAAAGGCATTCGATTGATTAGCGTGTCCAGCACACTAGATGACTCTGTGTTTACTCTTTGTGATGCTGCCATCTTATATGATCGAGCTTGGGTTCTTTTAGTACTACTTGTTTTTTAGCAGGTGGCGCTACAGATCTTATTAAAGTATCTACCGTAGTGTCGACTGCTGCTGCTGCTGCTCCTGTTGCTACCACCTCGTTTTCTCTTTTTATCGCCTTTGCGATACTTCAAAAATGTCAAATTATTCGGATCTAGTGTTTTCTCTCCGTCGTAGTCCTCCTCGTCGTCGTCGTCGTCGTTGTCATCGTCGTCCTCACTAGAGCTTCCACTGGATGCTAGTTGTTGTTGTTGTTGTCGACCCGGTATAGGTAATAATGATGTCTCAGAAGCAGTCAGCAGATAATTAATATTGCCACTACTGTCAGATTCTTTTGCTACAGCAGTCGCTACAGCAAGATGAAGTTTGTTATTTCCTATGAATTCCAGAGGTACGTGTGCCTTACGAAGTACGCGAACAAACTGATCGAAGCTACGAGAGGGTGGCCTTTTTCTACGTCTCACAGTTTCGTTCACCAAGTCTACAATATTAACACCTTGGCCACGCACGCCATCTACCGTAATCATACCGAGTATATTCCAGTCAATGTTACCAGATCGACGTAGGCTATTCATTAGATTTCGTGCATTTTGACGAAGACTTGACGGTATACTATTGATGATATGTAGATCGGACATTACTTCACTATCACCTATTGTTGTAGTAATAGAGTGCAGCGGTGGTGATGTTTTATCGACAGTCGGCAACAACAACTCATTACCGACTTCATCGTCCTCGCTACTTTGTTTCTTGTAGTGTAGGAAGCGTTGCAAAAGTACTCCATGTACCTGCTGGTACATGGAGTACTTTTGCCTATCATCCAATTCACTCGAGTTCAAAATCTTGTTCATCTCGTCGTCCAGTCGTAATACCTCGGAGCCCGGTGTCTGAACTGTGTTGAGGTGGTTGTCATTACTACGGCCCGCCCCCACACATTCGTCTGCGATAGTCACTGTTTTTTACGGTGCTGCTGCTGCTGTTATTGGTAAACATTGACGTTTTTGCTGGTGCTGCTGCTGCTGTCTCACACTCTCGATACACTCTTAAGGCACTAAAATCATTTTCCTAGCATGCTCCCTGCTGATAAAACAGGTTTCACTATTACCGGTACAAGGTTTTGAGCTTTAATTAAAAGTCTCTTGCGAGTCTCTATCGTCTGCCCGGGAGCTATGATTTTGCGCAGTAATGGTTGTATACGTAGCTTGCTCTTATAACGTCTGCTCAGTGGTACGTTTGCATGCAGAATATTCAGTGCACACTCGACCAGGCTTATCACAAGTTTGGGGCCGGCTTGATGCAGCAGAGTTGTGCGCTGCGTCGTGTCAAGATGACAGCACAACACTTTCAATATATCCAGATACTTTAGTCTTATGGGATAGTGATGACGCTGCTGCTGCTGCTGCTGACTTGATGTTGCTCGATCCATCACACACGAACGACTGGCACATTGTCGGTGACGGAGTTTCTTTTAATCTGTTTGTGCGGCACATACACATACTGATGCCGGTCGAACGGAAATATGCACGTGCGATACCGACAATTTTCCGGTGTATCCTGTTTCAAGTCGAACAGTAGATAATGGAATGGTCGAGAGACAGCATCGCTGTAGACTTCTTGCAAAAATTTCGTATCCTCGGGATGAAGCTGTCGGGCCAGATGCTGTATCTGCGAGCGATCGCGAGGGTTCTTAAAAATAACTATGTAATTTGAGTTCAACGATATTTGTCGCTGACCTCGATGAAAGAGATTTTGCGAGAGAAAGAAAATACTCAATTACAATGATGGCTGCCCTTGACAAATAGATTAACTACACTCGCACTCGTCGAGAATCAAGAGTTTTGGTCGTTCAGGATCTCCATTGTAGTCCTCGAGCTTTGGTAATCCCTCGTGAAATTCAATACTACTACCAGCAGCAGTAGCAGCAAATTCCTTATAAGCAGGCTGCCATTCTGTATCGTAGAGTAATATACGCTCAAATTGTGTATCGCTCATCTGTGCGATGTATTTGAGAATATTGCCGACAAACACGGTCTTGCCACACGAGGTGGGACCGCAAATCATGCATGTCCAGGGATGTGTCCAACGCACATCCATGATGATGATGCTGCTGCTGCTGATGATGATGATGATGATGCGGTAAGTTGGGTGCAGGTAATTCAACGCCCCTTGACGGGGGAGAACCACGAACGCGCGGCGCGGTGTCGCCCTCTCCTCGCGCGTATGCGAGAGCGGTCGTCGCGCTTGCCGAAGGCAAGTCATCTGGCTTCCCCTTCAGAGAGCTCATTTGCGCGCACACGCGCGCGCGCGGTACGAGCCTCGGAAGGTTAGCTATAAGGCTCGCCCCCTCCGGGAGGCTTGTGACGCCCGTGCTCCGCGCGCGAGCGGTTTTGACGCCTAGTTCTGGACTGGGTAAGTTATTATTATTATTATTAAATATAGAAAAAATTGTATTAGGGTAAAACTTTGTAATCGTAATTTTTTTTCCCCTTTGTTTGATCTACATACCCGTACGGGTAACTCTTATCGTCGGCAACAAAACGACGTTTAGAGTAGACAGGCTCACAGACTTTACATTCTGCGCGCGTGACCACATCATGCAGCGCTGTACGTCTAATCGCATCAAATGAGACAAATGTAGGTGGTATTTCACCACTCAGAAGTTTTCGCACAGATTTAAAATTGTTTTATACTTATAGGCATACAATTTTGGTCCGACGGAGACAAAGGATGTAATGTATGTGCCTAACCCATAGCCCGCTAACTCGTCAGTGAGTTGTCCCAAAAACGGCCCCATTGACGGCTCATACTCGCATCCGTTCTCTCGGCTCACATACACTATGAAATCTGTGTCATAGTACAGCACGCGTTCTCCCAGTGGCTCAAGCTCGGAGAAAAGCTTGAGCCGAGCCAGAGCAGTAGTGTAAGCAGCTATAACCAGGTTGCACTGTGGTGACGGCTCAATTTCTGCATCCTCGTTATTATTTGCCCAACTAACGTAGAGGATTTCATCGTTGGCCGGCAGTATAGAATTTACAACTTTATCGGGGCTAGTTATTAGTTCGAACAATCTTTGCGGATCTCTTAATATCTCGGTTTTTGTCATGTTTTCGCGCTGCCCAAACTTGCCCCACAACGAGTTGAGACATAGCTTTGCCACGGAGCGTAGACCAGCATTGAATTTTATCCGACTTTTGTCGAGTTTTATGCCCTCTTCTTGCTCAAAGTTCTGAATATAGCGATCTATTGCTTGCTCATCGTCATTTCTACACTCTGGTGGGTATCCCGATGCATAGGTCTTTTCCGCGAAGAATTTATTAATGAACTCGTGAAAGAGACCTCCTTTACACGAGCGCTTGTCGAATTGTGTAGTTTTATACGACCATATTTCAAATACCTTAGTGATTACGTAGCCGAATTCCACGGCTTTTTTAAGCTCGTCAGTCACCCAGGTACCGACAAAAACGCGCGCGTTCACGTCTTCTTGCTTACAGTCCTCCTGATACATGGACTCGGCACACGATCTATATAGCGGAAATAGGAGCTTATTATGCATTTTTACGGGTAGAATAGGATGGTAAAGATTTCTCGGCCGTAACACCTTGCACATCAGCAGATCATCAATCTGGCTGATGATGTCGGGGCCAACTACACGCGCATACTCAACCTCGCCCACATAAAGTTTCGGATGACCGATGGGATAGCGATCATATTTGCAAATGTACAGGTATAATGAGCATATATCGACATATTTAATTTTTGAAGTGATAACTTCTTATGGGATGGAGTGAATTGCTTGGAATGCGTTACAGCGCCGTTATGTCTGGCTATCCCCACCCTGCCGTCTCTTGCCTTCTCTCTCGCACGCATACGGCGACTCAGCGGAGACATCCCCACCCTGCGGTCTCTTGCTTCCCCTCTCGCACGCATACGGCGGCTCAGCGGAGACATCCCCACTCTGCGCGCGCTTTCTTCTCTCTACTGGCACGTGTTCTCTCTCTCTCGCTCTCTCTCACTCGCTCGCGTCTACATGCCCTCTCTCTTTCGCATACTGTATATGCTCCACTACAGACGCTCTCTATCTCTCCCTTTCTTTCCTCGGCACTTTTCTCATAGCGCGCGTGCACAGTAAACATAACCTCTACATTAGTAAAACTTTTGAAGTGAACATTGTGTTATTAAATTGTGTTAGTAAACAGATAGTTATTTTGATTTTTCAATTACCGAGTGTGATATTTACGTGTATATTGATAATCATATTGTTGTGTTAAATACCAGCCAGTCAACTTAAACTGTTAAATAATGATAAATATTGTACATAAAATGTATATTTTACATTCAAAAGGAAATTAAATTACGTTTTACTTATAAAATTATTATTGTCATCATGCGTTAAACAAGTTCTATATTTGATAGTTTCTATAAATATCATATGAAGTTATCACTTCTGTTGGGCGTCCCGTGACGCACGCGTTTTTTTTTTTTCATTAGCGCGAATATCGTATGATTTTACCTTGTTACCCGTGCCACCACCGAAAAATGCATCTCGCGGATTAAGTGGTGTATGCCAGTCTTTTGTGACCTCTTTTATATACGTCATCATCTGCTCGTTCTCGCTGTACTCGCGATCAAAATCGCACTCCCACTTCTCAATGAGACGGTACCCATGTCTCCTAATTTTTCACGAAACTCTGAGTGTTCTCTTGTACCGCTCGTCCATACTCTCGCCATTAACAATTGACACCCATCGAGTCGGGTGAGTAGCTCTCTACGGGTGGCATCTCGCCCACATAGTTCAGATTCTCCGGTCTGTTAAATAAGTGGGGGAATGTTCCCTTCTCAATACCGCCACCAAGTCCGTAAGCTTTCGGTAAAGCGCTCAATGCCACATGCAAATAATTGAAACTATTGAGAAACTTTTTGTGGGCAAACTTCATCATAATTATTTTTGACCCGTTTAGAATTACGGAAGGCATTTCATGGAAATCTTTGCGCCCCACCAAATATTTCAGCACGAAATGTGCGTCAAATCCTTGAGCATTGTACGCTATACAGATCACGTCTGCAATATTTTTTCTACGATTCAAGGCTAAGTCTACTAACTGTTTAACCGGATCGTCCTTAAACACATGCTCTCGCGCCCCGCAAAAATTGCACGACTCTGAAATATTTTCGTTATCCAGGCATGCACTGCATACCTGCTGTATTACACACAGATTGACAACATGTATATGTGTTTTATCGTCCCCCAATACGGTCTCCGACTGCTGTGTCTCGAAATCGTAAAATATGTATAGAGTCTGTTTTTGCGTGCTGCTTCTGCTGCTACTACTAGCCGCCTGCTGACGCGTTTCAGCTAAGGGTCGCATAAAACAAAGATGACCGATTGGCTGCATCAGCTTACAAACTTTACAAAAGACTGTATCGCAAATATGCGAGGTTGTATCATTGCTGGGCGTTCTAGTCGTTCTACAACACCTCGTACACATTTTTGAACTCGCACACACTGTATGATTCTTATCAAATGACCCTGGTTTCAGATGCTGCGAAAGACACAGCTGACTGAAAAAGATTCTATTGCAGTGTGGACACACCACATGCCTGTCAGTTTGGTCACGTTCACAAGGTGGTTTCTGCAGACAACTACGACATTTGTTTGCACACCTATAATTTTTTTCATTTGTCACTTTTTTATTGAAAGGTATGCAATACCCCCTGCTGCCAGCCGCAGCTAGATAATGTCGGCTACTCTCGTAATACATAATACGCAGAGTAGACCTAACAGTATGGCAGACATTATGAACATATTCCGAGCCATTGTGTATAGGTTTTTCACCTCGAGCAAAACCTTGAAATGAATAGACTACTATTGCAACGTCTAAACACGCGTAGTATTCTTGAAAAAGTTTTATCTCGGGTATCCCACAGCCGGTCTCGGGTATAACAACTGTAGCACTGTTAACGAGCTGTATAGCCTTCTGTTTTTGCCATTTGCCATTACATTGCCTGATTCTGTCCCACATTTTCTGCAGATACCCCGTGCGAAGGTCACCGCGGATAGTATGTATATGCGCGCAAACAAGCGATGGTAGCAGACAGAGATTATCCGTATTTTGAATGGATAAAATAGATCGTTTGAAAGTGGTCTCAGACATGAACGAGACCCGACCAGCTCCTCGAGGCACGGACACACTATTAACGTTAACTAACAGTGTATTATCAATCTCAAAGCCCGTGTTGCTCTCTGCATTATCTCGACCATTTCAACTGCGCTCAGTTCTCGCACTATTTTATATGAAATCCACACTACACCCTGTCTAAACTGCTCTGAGTTTATTGTTATACCGACAAAGTCGTCGGGTTTTGTGGTCTCGCACACATACCTGTACACACCATGCATAGCGAGCCCTAGCCACTCTATGACGTCTGCATTCTGCGGTGGTCGCCTGATGGTGATCAGCGCCTCACGACTATTCAGACGGAAAAACGGATTATATCTCGTAAACTCCCGATGAATAACTGATAAGGTGGTGGAAAATAAATACACTATTAAGTATTTATTAAGTGTAATTTAATATAATAAACGTAAGATTACATAATAATTATATTCAGCGTGATGCTACTACCGAGGACTTTCTGTAGTCTCTGTCAACTCTCTTTCAAGTGAGCACGCTGGAACTAGAGTTCCCTTTCCACTCTCTCTCTCTCTCTCACTCATACATCACGCGCTCACACGAACAACGCTGACTCGTGCACTAGCACAAATGTACTTATACTTAACACGCCTCCTTAAGTTTATATAATCTTGATGAAATATATAATACATTTGCATGGTATGTTGCCAAGTTCAAGCCAAGTTCAATGTATTTGTATTATATACAACAATTTCAAAGCCGAATCAAGATTGCTCTTAAGAAAGAGACTGCTGTAAAAGTGTATACTATATTGGCAGCTGAATACGTCATCACCAAAGCTGACAAAGAAATTACGGAGATAAAATATTTCAACACAAAGGCTGAAACTATTTTTGAAAATACCAATCTCAAACAGTGGTTTAGTATGAATGTTCAGTAGCTCATCCAGCGAGATATGTACGAATTCCAGGAACGTGGCTCAGGATGAACACTTCTTAACCCATTAACGTCCAAAACAGAGAAATCGTAACTCTGTTTTCAACCATAATCTATCACATATTCCACGGATATATTCAAAGCAAACATACTTTTTCTTAAGTATTTTTTTCTCTACTTTCCATTTCTGGTATCAGAATTGCGAAGTTTTCACTCAAAAATCCAATATGGCGACGTTTAAAAAAAAATGCAAAATTTCGATACTTTTTTTATTTAATCCAATTTCTTGTTGTGTTAACGTTGAGGACGGAACTTTATTTTTCAACTATGAGTGCATAAATAAGTTGTACTTTAAATTCAGTTTGGTCCCGAATCCAGAAATTCAATATGGCGGCTAGAAAATGGCGCCTGAAGCGCAAAATTTTTCCCAAACTTTCACGAATTTTTTTCTCGAATATAATGCATTCGACGAAAAAATCAATAAGAATAAAAAGTGCTTAGAACCAATCAAGGAATATGTCTAAATTTTTTCACTAATCTTTCAGTTTTGAGCAACTTTTTTATTTTTGCCAATTGGCAATTTATGACAAATTGGAAAATTTCATCGAATCGTCTCGAAAAAATTCAGATATACTATAGTTTATGAAACAATTCCAAAAGTTGCATAACTCAAACTTTTTAAGGTTTTTGATTTTTTACTCAAAAACAAAGTGTTATATAAGAAAAAGTTATAGAATAAAAAGTACTTAGAATTGACCAAGAAGTATATCTGCATTTTTTCGAGACGATACGATGAATTTTTCCAATTTGTCATAAATTGCCAATTGGTAAAAATAAAAAAGTTGCTCAAAACTCAGTGAAAAAATTTAGACATATTCCTTGATTGGTTCTAAGCACTTTTTATTCTTATTGATTTTTTCGCCGAATGCATTATATTCGAGAAAAAAATTCGTGAAAGTTTGGGAAAAATTTTGCGCTTCAGGCGCCATTTTCTAGCCGCCATATTGAATTTCTGGATTCGGGACCAAACTGAATTTAAAGTACAACTCATTTATGCACTCATAGTTGAAAAATAAAGTTCCGTCCTCAACGTTAACACAACAAGAAATTGGATTAAATAAAAAAAGTATCGAAATTTTGCATTTTTTTTAAACGTCGCCATATTGGATTTTTGAGTGAAAACTTCGCAATTCTGATACCAGAAATGGAAAGTAGAGAAAAAAATACTTAAGAAAAAGTATGTTTGCTTTGAATATATCCGTGGAATATGTGATAGATTATGGTTGAAAACAGAGTTACGATTTCTCTGTTTTGGACGTTAATGGGTTAAGAAAAAATGATCAGTTTGTCGAAGAATTTGTTGATAAGCTATAACATAATATTCAAAAATTTAATGTGAAATGATGAAGTTAAGAGATGTTTAGAAGGGCCTCTTTAAAATCAGAGACACTTTGACTAGGAAGAAAGGGAGTTGCAGGCTCTCACCACAGTGTTTTAAAAGATCAGAGGCACTTTGGACCGAAAAAGGGAGAATGGGCGCTCTCTCAAAAGTGCAAATGACACCATAGAGAGAAAACAATCTTGACCTTAACCTCCTAGTGGATCTGGAGGAGGGTAAAAATCAGTTATGTTTATATATTACATGGTGCAATAGTACTACTTTCGCGCTCTGTTGTGGCCATCGCTCAGCAGAAACCGTTGCGTAAGTGCCATCTCTCTCTTCTCCCAGACCGTCACTCTCCCGCATGTGATCATAACCGTGTACAGTGTTGACTTACTTGTGTAGCCAAGAGTTTTTTTACTTACTCCAAATCCGCTTCCTTTCTCTCATATAGACCTGTGCAAAGTCCACTTTGTATCAAGAATACAAGAAAAACGAGGCAAATTGTCTCGATTCCAACTAAGTCATCACAGCCGCATTACATGCGACTAACATGCGCGACTGCACGAAATCCGTTAGATTAAAGATATATAAAAATAATTATTATGTTTTGTGGAATCAATTTTACCTATACATATTTTCCATTCTTCTACGATCTCTATCTTTTTTATATACTACTAGAAATTCATTTAAAACTTCGAAAATCTGTACAGCTGGCGTCATTACAATTGTATCATCTGTAGGATCTGTTGAAAAGTATCTGTCGAAATCGCCCCTGTGAAAAAATTTAAAACGTTAATTTATATAATAAAACGTTGCTTTTCGTACGTATTGTCTCCCTCTAGGAAAAGAATCAGTGAATTTTTTAGAAAATTTGTATCTAGTTTTTGTGTCTAAATTACAATAATGGAAAATTTTACATTATAATAATCAGCATAGTACATCGCGTACTAAGAGTTTAAAGTGGGCTTTTTCCGTCTACGGCTCGTAAACCTCCTTGTCTTCGGCTTAGGGACTAATTCGCCTAACTTGTACTGTAATCACATAAGGTCAAGAAGCTCGCTAAGTTCTTGGTGCACACCATATTTTGCTTTCTTTCTAAGAAGGCCTTGTAATAGCAATTTTTGGAGATTTCGTCTCAAAAAAAAATGGATTTTCGCGTTTTTATGACATACTAAGTGAGACAGTTAGGAGAATTAGAGACGCTCTTATAGGAGACTTTTTATTAATAGTATATTACGCTACAAGGGCAGAAAGGCTGAAATTCCTGCACTGCGCGACATCAAATCGCGCAGTACAGGGCTTTCGACTTTTTGCCCATGTGGCGTATACTATTTTTCTTTATATCCGGTCAAAAGTACGTCTATACTAATTAACTCCAATTATCAAAAACAATGCAATCACGTTTAAGCCGACTGCTCTTTTGAGCGAACCTCTCTCGCGAGCGCCCTCTTTCGGACACTTGCGAAACTTCTCTCTCTCTCTCTCTCTCTCTCTCTCTCTCTCTCTCTGCTACTTACTTTTCTGCAGGGATTCGATGCCTACCCCGACATTTGCTAGTCGGGAGCAGGCATCGAAAACACATGCAAAAGTCAATTATAAAGAAATAAACACTGACTCGCAACACTGATAAATCCAAAGTGGCTTTAAGGTTATAGACACTAGCTATAGTATTTGTTTTATTTTATTTTATTTTTTAAATTCAATTTATTTTAAACTTTAAAACCACAAGTGAATTTCTTGGGTTTTTAATACTGAATCGGTATGATTAATTATACAAAATGTAAAATTTCAGGGTTCAATAGTGTGCGTGAATTGCACGCGGGAAAATGACTAAAATTTACTGTAATTTTAATTGCACGTAAATAATTTATGAAAAACATACCGTCTCTTCGGAGGCTTCTTTTATGTTGATGTAAGCTGATGTAATGGGTTAGCCTGCAAAGGCAAAGCGAAGGATGACGTGTTCGTTGCGCCACGCAGCTGCTTATGTGGCGAAGTTCGCTCTTCGGAAAGCGGAGCGGAGGAAGGCCTGCCTTCATGCAGGCAGAGCGACGAGCAGGTAGTGAGGCTTGCTAAAGCTCCCTGTTGTGGCATCTTCGTTGCCTAGAAAGCGGACATTGCTCGGACCTCTCTAGGTCGACTCTTGCATTGAGTCTGGACGAGAGAGGGCCGCCTAACTATGTGAAGGCTATACCACCCAGTTTACAAGAGACGAAAAAAGGGGACACTCTGAGGAGTCTTTGTGTTTGAGTTACGGGGCTAATCCCAAATAGGGATCGGTCCACTCAAAAATGACTAAGAGGAGCGGAGCGTTCTCCTCAGAAAGAAGTGCCCCGAAGGGAGGGGTGTGAGCCACCGTCTTTCCTGGTAGAAGTAGCAGCGGGGTCTTGAGGATCTCGTTAGAGATTATCCTCAACTTCCGGCACGGTCTCGGTGGTCTAGGAGCGGTTGGTCTCCGCTTCGTTGGAGACGGCTTTCCTGTCAGCTGCTTCCTCTTTCTTGGAGAGATGCAGGCGGCCTTGCGAGGCTCTGGCTGAGCAGCTTGCTTTGTTGCTATCTTGCGACTGATGATCTGCAGCTTTGTTGTCGGAGTTGCGGCTGCTGGAGTCGGGGTCGCCCGGAAGCGCGGGAGGAGTGCTGTGGGGTTCGGATGAGCCGGAAACCACGCTGGTATGTCAACCAACTCAGTTGTCAAACTAGTATGTCATCGGCTGAGGCGCAGAAGCGGCAAGGAGTGGCAGATCCGTCTGTTCGCTGTTGTCCAGGCGCACTGGTGCTGGCTCAGTCTGGTCAGCGACGTCGACCGTTGATGGACTCCGACGCTGGCAGCACTCGGTTGGCCCTGGCGAGCAGCAAGTACAGGAGATCGCATTTAGCCCGCAGCTTTTAAAGATTTTAACGGTCTGTCTCTGATGTAAGTGGGGGGAGTAAAGAAATTACACGAGGTATTTTCTTTTTATTAAAACACAGATTTATTGCGTACGTGTGTACTGTGCAAGTAGCCTAGGCTCCTTGCTTCCACTCATTGTCAGGTGCGGTTTGATGCAGGAAAAGGGATGCCTCGGCTTGAATTCGGCCTGCCTATATGCCCCCGAAAGCGCTACTCCTCTTTAGGGTGTTCGCACTAGTAGCATAGCCGACTAGCGGCCGCGCACGGTACTAGAGGTGCGGCGGTCGCGCTGCGGTGTATGCAGCGATGTCTCGTCGCCAAGGTTAGATCAATGACCTCCTCCCTAACGGCGTTCTGGAAAGTTGGCTTGTCTCTCCTGTTTAACAGCTTTAGGTTTGTGGAGGCCAGGAACTCCTATAGCTTTTCTTCTCTGGAGTTCGTATCAGAGCTACCCCAAACCGTGCAGTGCGCATTTGCGTCACACCTCAACACTAGATTGGTGCCTCCAGCCTCGCATTCCCTTATAAGGGCTTCAACTGCCTTAGTTGGGCAGTCAGCTGCATCGTATGGAAAATATGCAGTCGCCACCATTACTATCCTGTTTATACCGTTCTTATCCTTATACTTAATCTTGGCCGTGGTCAGATCTCCGTAGCAGTGTTTTGGAACCGTCTCTGCCTGGAGTCCTTTCACGATGATGCACGTCCTAGCTGTGTCCGTGCCACCCCCGATCCGGGTCCCGCAGCAGTTCAGACCCGCAATCCTGCCATTATGCAGCCATGGTTCTTGGATTAGGCATATGCCTGTGTCCACCTTTGCCATACGCCTGGCCAGAACGGCCGAGGCGGCCTTGCAATGATGCAAGTTAATCTGCGTGAACCCAATTGTGGGACACAGTATGGTATTGGTTTCGGTGGTCGGATCTACGCCGATTTGCCTCCCTCCATTAGGCATTTTGGGAGTCAGCACTAATAGCGCGACAATCGCGCGAGAAATTGGTCGAAAACCTCACGCGATTTTCGCGTGATTTTTTTTAGTAGGGTATAAAATAATTAGAAAAAAAGCACACTGACTGATGAAGCAACCAACAGTCAACTAATTATATTTGGGTATTCGGGTTATTAAAAAAAATATGTGTGAATTCCATGTCACAATGTTAAGTGTATTAATAAAGTAATAAAATAATTAATTACTCAATAATAATCGAGAATTTGACAGTAACGCCATTATTTACGTCATCCGCAATTAAATTGCAAACGATTCACATTGTTCTTATACCTATCTAATTCATTTCCACTCAGTATAATGCATACCCCCAGTTTTTCGCGACTCAAAAAGTTTTTGATTTTTTACAATAAAATAAAGGCATCTGCAATTTTTTTTAAGTTACAATTGCAAACGTTGCTAACGATTCCGCAATTATTCATTTTTTTTTTATTCCGATTTAAGCAAGTTAATCGCTGAGTTTACGGAGCATCGCTAAGCCACCCTAACGAGCCACAGCTCTACCATATCGTCGTATCTCGTCCTAAAAACACGTACATTCGCTCCGTCTTCTCACGCATACAATGGACTTAACTGAATCAGAAAATTCCGAGAAAAATCTCGACGCTTAAGTAGCATAACTCATATGACGCACACTAGACTAGCACAACTCAAAATTTCTCGTAAAGACTAGTAGAACTCAAACTTTAAACAACGAATTTCTTCGTAACGACTCCATTAGTCGTCCGCGTGCGTATAAGGTATTGACTCCATTAGTCGTCCGCGCACGCGCGCGCGTGTGTGTGTATGTATGTGTGTGTGTATATATATATATATATATATATATATATATATATATATACACACACACACACACATATATATATATATATATATATATATATATATATATATATATATATTGTAACGAGGTGCGAACGCGTCAGCTTTCGTGTGTGAGACTGACGGCATCGAGCAACGATCGATAGCGTGCAAGAGAGTGAGAGTATGTGTGAAATCGCGAGAAGAAGATGTCCAAGTCAACTCCAGCTTTGAGAAGCAAGGACGACCCGGCCTGTCGATCAGCGGCCAAACGAGACGACGTCGGCTCCAGCAAGTGAGCCAGCAACACCACCGGCGCAGAGTTGTTATAACCTACCCGCAGGCTCTCTCGCACAAGCCCCTGGATGCCAACAACCCGTCCGACAGCGCCGTAGCGCAGCAGCGCGCCCACAGTACTACTAGTACCGCGCGCGGCCGCTAGGCGGCTGTCGTACTCCCCAAAGAGGAGTAGCGCCTTGGAGAGCATATAAGCGGACCGGTTTCCAGGCCGAGGCATCCCCCACCTCGCATCAGACTGCGTCTGAGTGGGAGCATGGAGCCAAGGCTTCTTGCACAACCCATTCGAGACACAATGAATCTGATTTTTGTTTGAGATATAATTACTCCGTATAAATTATTTCTCGCCCCCCTTCTTCCTCTATAAACACCTTCCAGCGCCTTTAGACAAGGTTTCTGAGCGCCCTCGTCACTCACCGAGTATCGACCAGGAAGAGCTGCGGAAGAACGTTGGCCAGTTGACGTCCCTACCGATACTCTCCAGGAAGCAACCGCCAGGATGACCTAACGATCAGCCCATTATCACTCTCCATAGCAGCAGACACAGCATCGCCTCCTCTAGCGGACTCTTCGGGTCCACCATCATCTTCTACGAAAAGAGCAACGAATCGCTCTCCGCTGCACACCGAGCGCTCTTCGCTCCGTTCCAAGAGTTCTCTGTTTCACACGAGACACCTTGGCTTTGCTCATGAAGCACTCTTTCTGAAGGTCCTTCGGGGTCTCTTTCCCCTTTAACAAACTGGGTTGTGCAGCCTACACCGCGTTGGGCGGCCCTCCCTCGTCCAGACTCGATCCAAGAGTCGACCTAGAGAGGTCCGAGCAGTGTCCGCTCTCTAGGCAACGAAGAAGACAAAGATAGGAAGCCTCAGCAGGCGTTTTCTGCCTGCCTGACATCTCACCACCTGCTTCATAGTAGGCCTCTTCACCGTTCCGCTCTCCAAAGAGCGAACCCCGCAGACACCAGCAGCTACGTAGCGCAACAAGCTCACGCGCCTCTCTCTCTCTCTCATCGCTCAGCCTTTCCAAGCCACCCCAACCAGCCCGCTTACATCAGAGTGTGTGTAAGTGTGTAGTGTGCGCCTACCGTGAACGGCGACTGCGAGTAAGTAGGGCTGAGCCCTTTTTCTGTATCGCGTCAGCGATAGCAGCGGCTACAGCTTTGCGACTTGGTGCAGCGGCACCGAGTAACGGCCTTCTCGTTCACGCGCGTAAGCTTCGCGAGATACTCTCTACGCCGAGTCGACATTGAGGTGACTCGGCGCACGTCTGTATAGAGAAAATATTGGCCGCACAATATACCATTATTTTATTTGAATTTAATAGGAATTATATTTATTTTTCCGGCTTGTTCTCTATCGTTCCCTACGTCCTCATCGCGAATACCGCCACCTCCGCGGGCGTTGCAACAAGTGGTTGCAACGCAAAACTGAGAAGCCGGCTCCGCACAGGGGAGTGCGAAAAGGTAGCACACGTACGAACACGACGTTTGCGAAGCAGCTCTAGCAGCGAGCTGCGTTGCAACGCGGGTAAATCACGGACGTTGACAGAGTTTTCCGTTGAACCGAGAGATTGTGATAAAGTTGAATATTACCGAGTTTTTTCCCCGAAAATGAACCACGTTATAATATATATTACATACACACACAGGGTAAACCATTTTAATCTATAAACCCCCATTACTCTGTTCCGCGGTGTTATTAAAAAAAAATGTTCAGACGGAAGTTGTTAGTGGAAAAAGGGGCAACCTTTTGATGATATTAGATTTGACCTTTGAAGTCCTTAGAAGGTCATTTGAAGCTCAAAGTGTTTTTTTTTTTGGGGGAACCCCTATTTTTGACACCAGGTTTAGAAAGAGCGAAAAATTTTACGTCGGAAAACACATTTCAAATTATTTTCCATGACCTTTAGAAGGTCATTTCAAGGTCAAATAACAGAAAACCTATTTTTGCATGAATATTAGTAGTATCCAGACACCATGGAAAAGGTAAACAAAAACCGACCTTGACCCCCTCAACCCCGAGCCAGTGGGAGGTCAAGATCAAGGTCACGGTTGTTTACTCTCCATGGTGCCATTTGTACTTTAGAGAGAGCACCCTCCATCCTCTCTCTTTCTATCCAAAGTGCCTCAGACTTTTCGTGACACTTTGGCGAGAATCCCTCCGCTCTTCTCTGTCCATCCAAGGTGCCTCGTTAAGGTGTTGATACCCCAACGATCCACGAACGACTGATGTATGATGTGGAGGGTGCTCCCACCACTACTACTGCCCTTCTCCTCCTCCTTTACGCGTACTCAGCATGAGTAACAAATCGAATAACAAATGTAGCGAGATTTGGGGCTTGAACCTTCATTCCTCGGAGTTCGAGGCAGGCATTTTACCACTGAGCCACGACTACACTGTTGAACCAATTCTTTAATGTTAGACTCGTCTGTGTGATCGCGCGCGTGTTCATGATTTTTGTCTGTATGTGGGTGTGTTTATGGATAAACTTAAAATCTAGCTTATAACTATAACGAGTGTGAAGGATAAACAGGGATAGGTAGTGTTGGATAAAGTACATAGGTAAGTGAGTAGAAATATTTATATATGTTTAACAATTATATTTATTCAAAAATCTAAAACTAAATACAATTATAGTTATGTATTCTTATATATATATAGTTGTATTTAAGTATGCGACTAGGTGATATAAATGTAAATTAATAAACTCGTATATAATGATATAAATATCTTCTAAAGCTAAATATATATTATTATCTTTCAATAATTGATCTATCTTCTCTACAAGCGTCTCGTCAAAATCTCTCGTTGAACGTTTAACATTGTAAGAAGTGAAATATGTGAACTGGGCATTTTCGCTATTTACTAATTTGACTTTGCTATAGTCACCCAGCTCTTTCACAGTAATTGTTATAGCCTCTTTAACTTTAAATAAGTATTTAATTCTATGATTTATTATTTTAGACAAAGCTTTTAACCTGTCAAACGTCACTCTTTTAAACACTAGTGAAGGTTTACGTACTTTTTTCGACCTAGACTCACGGAGTAGCTGATCATGAATCTGATGCAAAATCCGGAAAAGGTGATTCGTTGATTCAACATATCATCCTCGCTATACGCCTGGAAGTATCAGTCGATTTCGTCAAACAGCTCCCGGAACTGTAACCAAGAGGCAAGCGGTAGGCACAGTCCGTAAAATTCGTTATTACTCAGTCGAACAACCGGATTGAAGTCCTCTGAAGCGACTGAGGTATTTTCCAGCCCAATGTGAACAATTTTTCCATAAGAATTGTTCAAGCCGAATACCATGGGTAGAATTTGATGACAACGATATTTGGTGACGTTGGTGGAAGTCTGGCTGTCCTGAGCCTGGCTATCGTAATGTCTCTTTTGTCCAGCCATCTTTTTCTTCTCATACTGTTTCTTGTCACCGAGAGAGAACTTCTACTTTAGACTTGTGAAAGAAAACCGTGCTCTCTGTGCTGCAAGTACGCTGGCTTATATTAAAAAAAAAACTCATTTGGTGGGAGGCGAGACCAATGAGGAACAGTTTCATGACAAGTGACCAATAGAATCACTGGTGCTGTAGAGAGGATCCAATGAAAATATGTAGGGTTGTACTTTTTTGGAAGCTGTGCGAGCTAAATATCCTCTTACTTTATCGTTTCGCGATTAAAAATATTACAATATTATTTATAAGTAATAATTTAAAAGTAGTAATCCACCAAAACTTGTCGTGACGTGTGAATCTCCAACAGATTGTCTTACTCAGCATAAATTATGCAATTTAAAACAGTATCTAATGTGTCATCAAATCTCACGTCAATTCTCACACTACCTCTTCTGATTAAATTCCAATGAGTGTCATTGTTGGCCGATAAATCGGGCGTCAAATCGAATGCAAAAAGACAGTAGCCATTTGGGTATGCATCACGCGATATCGAATTACCGGCATTTGAAAAATGTACCCCCGTACCCGAGAAGAGTGTGTGATACGCATCCACATACATCATTGTTTTTTTGAAGTCAGGCTGCAATGGTTTTGATGGGACTTGTACACCGTCCACAAACAAAGACAAGAAATTGATATTGAAATTTTTTAAATTGAATGGATTGAGTTTTGTATCGCCGTTATAAGCCTTATTTTCAATAAATCCGATTATAATTCTTTTCGGCAATTGGCCCAGTATGACATTATCTATCGACTGTCCATGCACGCCACTGTTCAACGTTACGTTTTTCACCTGTAAGCGAGTACTTTGCTGTGACTTTAGAAAGCATTTTTTGTGAGCCAATGAAATGTCCGGATTAACCCTTACGCGGCGAACGAATAGGGTCGCCTCGGTTATGCGTACAGAATCCGGAGAATCGGGATCAATTAGACAGAAGCTGTCACGAGAACGCACAAGACGTACACGTACCTCAACCCCACCAAATAGCAGTCTATCCATATTTAGCACATCCACGTGTAAATAGCCCAATAAATCAATTTTATTATTTGTCATAACTGCTTGTCGTCTAAAGAAACCTGCATTACCGGCATCAGTGTTATCCATTTTATCGGCCGTGTTGTCATACCACAAGACGCTGCTCAAGTGTGAGTTTTTTGACGATGGTCCGTAATTTAATACCGTCTTAATGCGTAGGTGTTATTTGGTGGTGATACTGGTTTTTGATTGAAAAATACAACCACTTGATTGAACAGCGAATGCATAAAATTATTCACAGGGCCAACGACTGGTACTGACGCACCCTTCTATAATGGCTTCGTCGGTGTTATATTCACACGTAGACTCAGCATTGTATGCGCTAGATATAGATATTCACAATTGCCAGGGATTGTAAATTCTATTGGTGCTTGATCGGTGAGTGACGAGATTATCTTATACTGCACCCAATGAGAACTCTCAATTACCGTCTGTGTAGGCAGCAAGCTCCTCGGGAGCTGAGGACTGAGCGCGATCTGCTACACTTGCTGCTCGCCAAGGCTATCCGAGCGCTCATCCTGGAGCGTCACCAACATCGGAAGTCCTCAACTGCCGACGTCGCCACCCAGACCGAGCCTACCTCAGGGCGCCAGCACATCGGCACTCAAGCGGACCTGCCGCTGTTCACCACTCCTACACCTCAGTCGGGGCCGAACACCGCGGAGTCGCTATCCGACGTGCTGAACGACGAATGGCCCGAACACCTGCAGCTAATAGACATCCCAGCACGGCCCACGACTGATCCAGACCTCCGGGACATATACCGGTACCACCGAGTAGCTCCGACTCCAGCAGCCGCAATTTCTACGACGCAGTTGCAGATCATCAGCCGGAAGATAGCGGCTAAGCAGGCTGCGCAACCAGCGCAACGCAGGTTGGCCTGTATTTCCCCGAGGAAGAGGAAACCGCCAGCAGCAAAGCCATCGCCGACGAAGCGAAGGCCAACCGCTCCCAGACTCCCGGGATAGCGCCGCAAGCCGAGGGTCATCTCTAATGTGACTCTCAAGGTCCCGTTGCCGCTTCCCCTAGAGAAGGCACCTTTGTTCGAGGAGAAGACTCTTCCAGAGCCCATGGCCTCGGTGGCGGTCGATCTCACGACCTCCGACTAAAGCGCACTGCGCCTCTTAGTCATTTCTTAGTGTACCGATCCCTATTTGGGATAGGTCCCGCAATAAAATAAAGAAAAAGACTCCCTATTTCCCCCTTTGCAAAATTAGGTGATGTAACCTACACCGGGTTGCCCCCCCCCCCCCCCCCCCCCCCCCCATCCAAGAGTTGACCTAGAGAGGTCCGAGCAGTGTCCGCTCTCTAGGCACCGAAGACGCCTAGGATAGGAAGCCTCAGCAGGCCTTTTTCTGCCTACCTTCCATCTCACCGCCTACAGCAGGCCTCTCCATCATCCCGCTCTCCAAGGAGCGAACTCCACAGGCGCCTGCGGCTACGTGGGACGACGAGCGCACATACATCTTTACTCAGCCTTTCTAGGCCACTCCAACGACCCCGCTTACATCAGATTTCTTTCTCTTCTTCTTCTTCTTTTTCTTTATGGTTGTCACACTCCTACCAGTTCCACGACCAGAGTCTGACTGAGCTTTTTGTGTCATTTGTGTCTTCTTATATTTAGCTTTCTTTATCTTACTACCTTCCACCTCTTCACCCTCCTGTTCATCCGGTGCCATGATTTTATTCATTATTTGTTCAGCTTTCCGCTTGAGATTATCCTCACCTTCGCGCACGCGCTTACTTAGCACTTTTCTAAAAGGCCTGTTCTCGTTGACCACATGATCCATGATCTTTGCACTAGCACTAGCAGCCTCTTCACAAGCGGTAAAGTACCGCGAAATAAACCATTTAAATAACTGACAATACCCGCACCAGTCTGATATCGTCTACGACCAATTGTAACGTAATTATCCCCACCACCACCACCACCACCACCACCGTCACCACAGCTAATTTTGTGGGCAAGGAAAATACTGTAGTCAGACATTTTTAATTTGTACGCTTAAAATGAAGTGTTACCGTCAACGCACCTTAGTCAAATGAGACAGGCTGTCTATGCTCGCCTCTTATATCTATCTCGATTGACTGAAAAGACGAGGACAGCAAGGGCAGATACATTTGTGGGGTAAAGTTCTGAATTTGCGTTCTGCCGTAAGTATAATCATGTAGCTGAAGAGCCACAGAACGTAGCAATGGTGAACAATCATCACCTGTCACGTAAGGCCGACAAATACTGATATAAACCATCAGCACGCTCGGTAAACCATTTGCAAGATTTGCCAGTCTATTGCCGATAATGTAGCTGTCTTTTTTACCATCACAAGTTAATAGTTTACCACTTTTAAAGCCTAATATTTCACACAACTTTTCAGATAGAGAGAATGAGTGAGTACAGCCAGCGCACTTATCATCAGTGCAGATGCATTTGACTTGAATATAACCACCACACTGAATCTCAAATATGAGATGATCTTACACATTGTCAAGGTTATTTATCTCGCTCAAAGGAGTATGCAGGCTGTCATAAACGCCGCATTTTATTTGACTAAAAGTCTCTCGATAATCATCGCCATTATCATCATCATGGCGTAACTTATTGTTAGTGTAAGTAGCGCTTGTAGTTTTTTCTATCATTACACTTCTATCAGCGCTTGTAGTTTTTTCTATCATTACACATACGACCCCTTCTCTTCTCTCCTTCGTTGATATGTGTTGAAAGGTAAGAGGTATTTGAATTTCTGGACAAAACCATGTAGAATTCATCCGTCATCATCATCGTTGTCATTGTTTTGAAGATTTACGAGATCTTTAGCAGATACCCAAGAATTAAATTTTTCAGAGTACCCCTTCCAACTCACAAAATAATCCTTCCTCTTTCCTTTACCCGCACTGCGTAATACCTGGTCGATATGAAAAACGTCGCCAGACAAATCTTTGCGCTCTCTACTCAGCTGCTCTTCATAAAAATAGTCGTCAATTTTTTCACCATCCCGATCCTTGAGTGTGTAGATGGGCGGCTGTCTCCTCGTATCGACCTTTAGGATCCTAAATAATTCCAGCGTCCAGCCACCTTCGTATGCTTTTCGAAAGGCTGTCCGAGCACGACTAACTCGAACCAAGTCTCGAACATTATATTTATGGGTATAGCGTGACTGGCGTTTGACACGGTAGCGCCGCACTAAACTTTCACGAGCTTTAGCTGCATTATACATATTCACGCTAGATGGCGTCATTTTTATTTCGCTATGCCACGAATTGTTGTATGACTATACAATGCCGTCCAGCACGTCTTGTGTGTAGATGTGTGAAGTAGCGCCATATGCGCTCTTTAAGAGTTCTGATAAAATGCTTGGCGACAGCTGCCTTAACGTCGGGGTCCCGCACAGCATGGTAAATAATATTTCTTTTTTTCAACAAATTCTGTACTTCGCGTCCAATGAATTCTTTGCCCTTATCCGTTTGAAGGTACATAAGCTGTCTGCCATCATTTCGCTGTAAAATCTGCTCCATACCACTGGACACACTTTTAGCCGTTTTATCACGAAGTGGCTTAACCCACGCGAACTTTGTAAGCACATCAATGACCACCAGTAAGTAGCTGTATTGATCATTATACGTTTTGAGAGAGCGAAAGTCAGCTAAATCAGCCTCCCACAACTCGTACGGACTGAAGACGCGGTGTGAACAACGAGGAAAACGATATCGCACCATTTTATGCATTGTGTGCGCATCCTGACTCTCAAGCCACTCTCTCACCTCGTTCGAGCGAAATTTTTTGCGTGTGGCTTGCACAAGCCTGTCTCCACCAGCGTATGCTGACGGAGCTGGCAAGCCATAGTACAGTTTTTCAAGCTTGTTCTCCATTCGTTGACTGTCTCCTACCAACTAATCTCAACCTCTTTTTCCTTGTACGTTTTATAGCCTGTCTGAATCGTCGATAAACCCTATCAAAAGTGATTTTACCGACCAAAATACACAAAACAGTTAATAAAGCGACGCTTTTCTCCTCACTACCTGACGACTCAGATAGCATACGTGAAAAAGCACGCTCAGCCAGTCGACGATCGGCTTCAATATGCCCCCCACCACCACCACCACCACTGCCGCTACCATTACCGCTACTCGCTCCACCACCACAGCCATTATTGAGCGAATATGCAATATCATGCTCGAGACAGGCTCTATTCAGACTGTTTCTGCCGGTCTCACCGCGCGCCAGTCTCTCCTCAAGATGGGTACCCAGTCCGAGAAACTGGTATCCCGGTATATGCATTTCGAAAGGCATTCGATTGATTAGCGTGTCCAACACACTAGATGACTCTGTGTTTACTCTTTGTGATGCTGCCATCTTGATGAACGTGAAAGATGGATCGGTAGAGGAGGACCAGTTAAATGGCCTCCTAACTCACCTGACTTAACATCTCTAGACTATTATTTGTGGGGCTACCTGAAGAATGTGGTTTTTGGAGAGCGTCCCACAACTAAAGAAGATATACAAGATCGTATTCATCAAGCTTGTGCAGCGATTCCGAGACAGACTGAACACCGTACGACATTTTCAACGTCGTTTAACTTTGTGCCTACAAGCACCCCAAAGGAAACAGACCTTACTACGTCCACGTCGTCCATCAGAAAATGCTATTAAATAGCCAACACAGGACTTTTTAGTTCTCGACGTTGAAATGACCTTCTGAAAGTTCGTGAAAAGAAAAATTAAATAGGTGTGTAACAGAAATAGGGGTTCTCGTTTAAAATAAAACACCTTAACCTTCAATATTGATGCAAAAATGGGTTTTCCGTTATTTGACCTTGAAATTACCTCCTAAAAGTCATGGAAAATAATTAGAAATGAGTTTTACGACGTATAATTTTCGCTCTTTCTAAACCCGGTGTCAAAAATAGGGGTTCCCATTTAAAAAAAACACTCTGACCTTCAAATGACCTTCTAAGAACTTCAAAGGTCAAATCTAATATCACCATAAGGTAGCCCCTATTGCCACTAACAACTTTCGTCTGAACATTTTTTTTTTTAATAACACCTAGGAACAGAGTAATTGGGGTTTATAGATTAAAATGGCCCACCCTGTATATATATATATTTTTCTATATTATATAGTTATTTTGGCTATACTCCCCCCCCCCCCACAAAATAACGTAATAATCGTTTATACGACTTTATACGACGACTTTTTGATTTTGAATAGTCATAAATTAATAATTTTTGGTAAAATTCGAATGTAAATATATAAATATTATTAATGATTACAATATTATATAATCTTGACAACTATATGAATCAAGTTCTTTTGGTACTCGAATTGCAAGGTTAATTGAAGTTCGTATAAAATGACTATGTGAATCAACCTTCATAATACGACTATATGAATCAAGTTTTTTTGGTTACTTTTAAGTATAATTAAGTTTCGCCAAAACTTCTATAAAATACTTTTTGGTGTGTTAGAAGCACGTCGTTAAAGTTATAATAAATGAGTAGTGCCGATCTTTGCGCAGATGGCTTGCTTAATAAAAGTACATATATAGTAATAAAAATACTCTTTAGAAATATTGATAATTCAAATTATATTTCATTAACACACTAGTACATATGTACACGTCGGGTATAATAACTCTTCCTTTATTGACTATGGGCATGTGGTTTTTTTGAGCGGTCAGATTTGGTAACGGTACCGTGGACACACATGTGCGACACCCTACCAGTACTATATACGTGAGTCGTACTACATATAGTCACTGCGCGACTACGACTAGCTCTCTCTCTCTCCCTCTCTTTACTGTACGCTCTTGCTCTACGGGCTGCCAACTTCAAGTGAGTACAACAAGTCTAACTCTGCTTTGCTCATTTTTTTCTGCACTCTTACTGCCGCACGCTGCCCTCGGGCCTATTTTTTTTGTAGTTTGTTGCATGCGCTTTTCTGCAACCTTCACTGTGACATAATATTCACTGGAGGCTGCAACTTCCTACAACGCTTTTTTCCTGTTTCAACATCTGCCCCTGACACATAACCTGCAAACACGCACGGCTTCTCTTCTCGCTGCACGGCGTCTCTCTTTCCTTCTAAGTGATACACGTGGAGCCACCTGTTGCACGGACGGATCACCATCTTCAACGTCGCTACCATCAAACACAGGTCGGTCAATTCTTACCTCTCTCGACCAGCACTCCATCTGGCCTCGAGAGTCTCAAGCCTCTCATTCAGTCGATAACTTACCACCAACTATATCCACCAACGCACTCTACTTTATCGACTGCCAGTAAGTTATCGACAGTGACTTAATATCGTCAAGAATGAGCGGAATTGACGGAAAAAGTGCCGAAACGCCTGTTACGTGTGCACAATGCAACAAGGTTACCAGGGGGAGTATGAAGACATGCGAGTTGTGCAAAGATCACTTCCACACCATGTGCGTCGCTCTACGGTCTATAATGGTGGGAAGTGTTGCAACACTCGCCTGTGCAACCTGTGCGGCGGGTTACGATGTCGGCACGCCCAAGACTGCGCAGACGAGGGCGAAAACAGCGGCAGCGACGGCAGCAACAGCAAGCACATCCGCCAAGGGCACTCCATCATCAACAGTGCCCAAGAAAAATAAGTCTGCGCCTCCATCTCTTGCCGGCTCCAGAACGCAGTCGCCAGTGCGAACTCAGGCGACAACGATCGAGTCGTCCCTCAAGGACATCTTCGCGGCATTGGCTGATATCAAGCGGATCCAAAACGAGGCCCTTCAGGCACAAAACACCGTGTCTGAACGGGTCTCACGGATCGAGAAGCGACTTGGCGCGCTTGAAAAACGCCTCAAAGCCCTAGACGACCTGCCTGAGCTCAAGACTCGGCTGAGCAAGGCTGAGTCATCCATCTCTGAGCTTCAGACACAACTTCAAGAGCTGTCGTCAAGGAGCCCAGCAGAGCAGCACAACATCAGCACTGCTCCTGCCTCTGATGTGATCAATAACCTACGCAGTGAACTGGCCGAGGTTAAGAGGAGGCAGGAGCGCTCTGCGAACAACGTGGTGGTAATCTCCGGCCTAGCCTACACCCAGGAGACGTCGCTACATCTCCTGGCTTACGCCGTCCTGGCTGCACTGGACCCCACGGCATATTGAGGCGGGATATTGCAACCGTCAGAACCATAGGGAGACCTGAAGCAAACAACATCAACGAGCAAGGAGACAGTAGACTTCCACCACTAGCTGTCACTCTCTCCTCCAGTGCGCTGGCCCGCTCCATCATAGTAGCCAAAGCCAGGAGGCGCAAGCTTCACACCAACGAACTCGATAGTTCATTACTGGAGAAAGCGAAAGCTCTCTACCCAGATCACCAGGGACTCGCAACATTAATGAGCTGCTTCCTCCAGATGTTCATAAGCTGTGCATCAAGACCAGGCTTAAGGCGAAGAAGAGGAGGGGCTGCCGTTCCTACGTGAGGGATGGCAGAATATACATCCGTACTGGCGAGGACAACGAACGGGCCACTATCATTTCAACTGATGCGGATCTTGAGGCTTTTTTAGCCCGAACGTCGAAAACAACCAGCACGGACATCACACGCTAAGACACACACCAATCATCCCACCAAAACCACCATCTAAATCATCCAACTCATTCACAGCTGTCTCTAAAGCGTCTCTGTCTAAGGGTCTAAGGGTCTGTCACTTCAATGCGAACTCCCTAACGGGTCACATTGAGATGATCAGACTATTCTTGTCCACTCGTCCCCATTTTCACGTAGTGGCTGTGACTGAGACCTGGCTGAGTGATAAGATATCATCCATCCCTTCACTGGATGATTACACTCTACTCAGACGGGACAGAAACATGAACGGTGGAGGTGTGGCCCTCTACATTCATCATTCACTGACTGCTAGCGTTATCTCGTCATCCAACGGCGAATGGTCGGGCAAGCCGGGTAAGCCGGAGTATCTGTTCTGT
>QLSS01000538.1:0-18077 GCA_024372645.1 Trichomalopsis sarcophagae | reverse complement strand
CATGCTACTTCTCTCACTCCGTGATCGGGCAGAGAAGCCGGCGGATCTGTAGATCCTATAATTTTGATCATATCTTATTATTCAGAGATTCAGATTTGTTTCAATTAGTTTCGAATTCACAGTTTCAAATTAATTATTTAGAGACAATAGTATTTATTATTCAGATTTCAAACGAAGATTTTCTGTAAGAATTGTAGACAGTTTAACGAAGGGAAAATACAGATATGATTGGACCATATAGTTAGTCTAACAAATATATTTCATCCCAAAATCACTTATCCTTAAAAATCTGCTTGGGGTAGAGAGTCCTGGGCCCACACTCATATTTCCTGTTTTCACTAATAAACACAGTCCAAAAATCACCGACACTATGACAATAACAATTATTATTAATTAACTTCGATGTAAAACAGGGTTCATTTAACCTTTCTATAAATAAATAAATAATTTTTTTTCTTTTCTTCTTTTCATTATATTATTAAGAAAGCTTTACGCTCTAAGGAATAATAATTAACGGTTTAGAGTTTGGTTAATTAAATATTAAGGGGAAATTACATTCTTTGTTTTCATGAAAAATGACTCAATATTAATAATTTCTTCTCTTTGGGGATAATAGTTTTGATTCGGGTTTATCCTCAACTAATTAATTATTTTTCGCCTTTAATTATTTTCAAACATCCTAGCGATTGCTTAGATTATCAATTTTGTTTCTTTTATCGCGTTTACTTAGCTCTTTTATCGACTGACACCTTATATGCAATTTACACAGAGATTTTGAAAAAAAAGGCAGAAGGTTTTTAAATTTTGGTTTTTGAATTTATAAACAAACTTCTTGAAATAAAAATAAAGTGGCGACAAGTGAGAGTGATAATATTAGTCAGGCAAAATTCTACAATTACTTAAAAATAAATTGAGTAAGAAAAAGAAGGTGAAAGTAGCTGAAGGCATTTTAAATAACTCGAAGTATCATAAAAATCCAAGGGGATAACAAGCGACACAAGTGACTATTTAAATTACCTAGTAGATATAAAATACTTATTCGAGATGGCGGGGAACGCCTCAAACAACGATAATTTGACCAATGCGGAACCACAGTCCAAAAAGAGTTTAAATAATAAAACGATAAGAAGTGTGGAAGATTTGATACAACATCTAAAACAGAGATTTTGACCCGGAAGAAATTTCAGCTATTATAACAATAAAATACAAAACATGAGAATGAGAGAACAAGACACAGTGGGTGATTTTTATGACGAAATTAACGTACTTCTGAGTAGTGCTAAAAACGCGTTAAAAAAAGAAAAGAGTTCAAAAATGAAATGATGGCACCATTGGAAACTTTAGCAGTGGATATACTTATTAAAGGTTTACCTGCAAATTTGGCTGAACGATTGGACTATAGTAAACCCAACAATTTAAGAGAAGCTTATGAAGAAGCAGTGAGGTTAGAAACCAGAATGGAAGCAAAAATAATTCCAGACTCAAGACCATACAGAGGCAGAGACCGATATTACAATAATCAAGACACCTATAATGGGCCATAAAATGGACATAATTATCGTCATTATGGAGGATACCGGCATGAGAACCGCTATCAACATAATCAGTAAAATAATTCAGATTACGTGGGGTACGTGAATAATGAACCTCAAAATCATTTCCCGCAGAATAATTATCAGAACAGTTATCGAGGTAATAGCTATAGAGGAAGAGGGTATCAAAACAATTATGGCAACCAAGGTGGACGAGGAGGCTATAACCATAACTACAATAATGGACAGCATCAACGCAGCAATTGGCAAGCTTAGAGTAGCAATAAAAACAGGGGTAATCAGCAAATATTTGATCACGAGACTGGAAGATACTACAACGCACCGCAATATCCTGACAGGAGAAATGATACTAATTGGCGCAATAATTATCAACAACATAATGAGCAAGCCCAAAGAGGTAATTTAAACTACCAAGAGGCTCGCCATGACCCCAGGATATCGAGCCAAAGCCAGAGCCAAAGCCAAAATCAGAGTTATTCGAGACAGAACCAAATGCATCCGATGCAAAATCAGAGGACCAATCAAGTCCAAAATCAACAGATGCCCAGAAACACAGACCACAGAAACAAAAACGCGAATCCAACGAATTCGAGCAACAATCAGCTGAAGGCACCAGTGTTGGCAATTTTGACAAACTGTAAAGGATATCAAAATGTTGATTGGGAGGATGACAGGGCCACAGCAGTAAGGATAAGAATACCAGTTGGAACCACTAAACCATGGGTGGAATTCATGATTGACAACGGAGCCACAGTAAACTTAATTAAAGCAAGTGTATTGGATGATGATATGCCCATCTGTACTGCTGACACTAGAGAACTAGGCAGAATCACAAACCAAACTGTGAAGACGTACGCATCAATATACTTAGATATAAAAGGCACCCCAGTGAAATTTCAAATAATATCCGACGATTTTTCTATTCCATTTGATGGGATGTTAGGATGCAATTACCTAAAGAAAAAAGAAGCTGTAATATCTTATTACAAAAATGCGCTAATGTTAAGCGGAGACGTAATGCACCCCATACCGTTCATTGGACATGAAGAGGAACACAATCCGAGAAATATTAAAAGAGGATACAAGTGTAAACAAACAAATAAAGTGCTAAAAGTAGAATTTGCCTTAAGTGAGAAAAGTGAGCCTATGAATCGAGATGATGAGAATGTAACCGATCAAATTGGAGGAACTGTAAAGCATATAGTCCAAGCTAGAACCCGACAAGTGATTCAAATTAATCTCATAAAAACCGAATTAAAAGAAGGATACATACCAAGAATAGATGTGGGAAACAAACATATATTTCTAGGAGAAGGCGTAGTAACTAATGTAAATAACACTTGCAAAATGATGGCGATCAATACCAGCGAAAAAGACATAATCATAGAAGTGGATCCAAAAGAGCTTATACCATTTGACACAGGACCAGATTTCTTGCAAGAAACTGACTGTGGGTTTAATGGCGACATGATCGTGGACCAAATAAAGGGACTAGAAAGAGTGAAAGAATCAACCAGAAGAGATCATTTAAATCGAGAAGAATTAGACATAGTCGATCGAATCATTGAAGACTACTTGGACCGATTTCTGCTCGCAGGAGATAAACTTCCACGAATAGATATGATTGAACATCATATACATCTAGAAAACACTGTACCCATCAATACCAAGCAATATAGACATCCTCTCCAACATAAGCAAGTTGTGAGAGACAATGTGGAAAAGAAATTGAGAGACAGAATCATAAGAGAGTCTAATTCTCCGTGCAACTCACCTATTTGGATAGTACCCAAGAAGCCTGACAGTCATGGCAATCCACGATGGAGAATGGTTATTGATTTCAGAGAGCTAAATAAGAAAACAATCAGAGATGCTTATCCATTACCAAATATTGCAGACATTATGGATCAATTGGGAGGTGCAACGTACTTTTCTATTTCCGACCTGGCAAGTGGTTTTCAACAAATACCCATGGCACCGAAGACTGCTATAAAACTGCCTTCACTACAATCAACGGACATTATGAGTACACCAGAATGCCAGAAGGATTAAAAAATGCCACAGCGACTTTCCAAAGACTAATGGAAAAAGTACTTAGAGGACTTCAAAACATTGAAATGCTTGTGTACTTAGACGTCATCATCGTATTACAGTAAAGACTTAAAAGAACATGAAAGCAGAATTAGAAATTTGATGCGAAGATTGAGGGAAGCGAAATTAGTTCGACAACCCGACAAAATTGAATTCTTCAGAAAAGAAGTGGGCTTCTTAGGACACATAATCAGTGCAAGTGGCGTGGAACTAAATCCAGAGAAAGTTGCAGCAATAGCTAATTTAGCCACACAAAAAATCGCAAAGAATATAAGAGAAGTACTGGGAATGTTTGGCTATTATCGAAAGTACATTAAAGATTTTGCCAAAATTGCAAAACCATTGAATGACTTATTGAAAAAGAATGTGAAATTTAAATGGACCGAAAACTGAGAAGAAAGTTTTGAAAAGTTAAAACAGTGCCTTACAGAAGAACCTATCTTACAATTCCCGGACTTTGATAAAGAATTTACACTAACCACTGACGCATCAGACTATGCAATCGGAGCAGTCTTGAGCCAAGAAAAAGACGGATTCGATCACCCAGTTTTATACCTATCGAGGGCACTAAAAAAGGCTGGAAGAAATTATTCCACTACCAAAAAGTAATGCTTAGCGGTACTATATGCTCTACATCAGTTTAGACCATATTTATTGTGCCGTAAATTCACGATGGTGTCCGACCATGAACCTTTAAATTGGATGCATAGCAGGAAAGACCCCGGATAAAGACTCATGAGGTGAATATTCAGGTTCACAGGTTATGAATACACATTTAAATATAAACCTGGAAAACTAAATAAGAATGCTGATGCTTTGTCGAGAAATCCTCCAGAAATGACTGAAAAAGAAATTAATGAAAATCTGCCAAGAATCAAAGTAATGGTGATTGATGAGAAAATAAAAGATGATCAAAATAAAACTAAAGCCAAGGTACCTACGCAGAAAACCAGCTTTCACAGCAGAACTCAATCAGCATCCGAAAAGACCACTGCACCCTGATCCAGAGGCAGACCCATAGGGGCCAAAATAAACAAAGAACTACCTAAATTAGATCATAGTGTGATAGCACAAAGAACGAGAGCGAAACGCACACAGATATCAAGTCCAGTAGGACAATACATTAAGCAAGGAAGTACAACTAGAACATTCAAAACCATCGGTCCAAAGAAGCCCGCACAATCAGAAACGTCGAACAGAGTTGAAGAATCAACAACAGAAATGAGCTATGTCAAGGCCAGAGAGTTGCCAGAAAGTTCATCCAACACAGATTCAGACACTTCTATGACAGTGAATCAGTCTAGAAGGTCATGGCTATCGTCCACAGCCAACGAAAACAGCGACTTAGATAAACCACCATTGCCAGACCCCAGGTACAGTGGGTTACGAGTGGAAGGACCAGAAACAACAGAAAACGAAAAGCAAGAAATACCAGAAGATGAGGTATTCTCTTCAGAAGACAACCAAGACAAGACTATAAGTAATATAGCCATCGAGTTGAGAGCCGTAGAAGGATCTCAAGCTGACGAAACCACTGATGAAGACTCAATAGAAAATCTGTCCATAAAAACCACTCTGACGAAAGAAGACGTGGAAGAGGCTAGTAGTAACTAAATTAGAAATACAACTAAAACTACCTTCACATTTCTCAGACGATGATAATGTACCAGACGATGTGCGTGAAACCCTGTACTTGTCGGAACCAAGATTCGAAAATGACACTGGTGTGAACGATGTATGGAGAAAAGGTGTTGTTACGTCGGAATGAACGTAACTCACCAATATACTTGCTTTTATTCGAGTTCCTATCGTCTGTTATGTATGATTTATTTAGATTTTACAAGGAAATTCCTTTTGGCTACCGCAGACGCGGTCACTGCCTTCCGGGGAAGGGAGCCGGATAAAGAAATCACTTAGACGGGGTTAAGTTTTAAAGCAACTACTATAATGCATTTCACACGTGTTAAGGAAAAGAGAAAAGTACCTTGTAGTGTCTAAATGCGTAAGTGTGTGTGCGTGTGTGTGTGTGCGTAGAGATGTGAATCCTTGTTGCTCCTTGAGCCTGGCGTCGGTGGTTCAGTGCGGTCAAGATGGTGTGCGTCTCGGATCCCTTCGGCTTGTTCCTCCTTCGAGCAGGTGCAGACAGATGGGCGCCTTGATGTGTCGTCTCTCCTCTTAGCGACGGGAGAGGATGGTGTGTCTCTCAGTGATCGTGGCACTTATACAACTTGGACACTTGGTACCACGGAGATAAAACTGTTTGTTGTCCCGAGCAATTCCACTATTCTCACAAGTCTATATTTTTTTAGCGATAAAGTCTTTTTTTACTGATCTCACTCACGACTGATAGCGATTCAATATTAACTGGTTCGGATTTATTGGTCTGGCGACTGACAGCGATTCGACTTGTAAGTCGACTTCAGGAAAACTGACGACGTGCACCCTTTTGCCCCCGGTCTTTATATACTGGAAATTCTCTAGCCTTGATTTTCCATATTAGGAGTGCCTAATATTTTCACGACTTTCCTCTCGACTTTGTGTGATCTCGTAAAAATTTTATTACTTTCAGTTTTTAGGAAAAGCGTCTTGTGACAGCTCTCCTGCTGCTTTTCCTCGCCTGCGTACTGTCATGTGTATCTTTTCTCGATTCGTTTGCGGGAGAGCGTGCTCGGCTGATGCTTGTTCTTCGCATAGCTATTTTGATTTCCGTCGCTTTTTGTGAGGAATATCGCGACTAATTTAGTGACATCTTTTTGTTTCGTCGCCATCATTTTTTTCTTGGCGTTAGCCATTTTTTCAGGTGATCTTCGCCTTAGAGCGAGTTTTGTCGCTACGCCTCTAATTCTATTTTTGTAGGAATACGTTGTAGTGGGAAATGCTGCTTCTTGCGGCTGCTGCGTTGACGATGTTCGCGAGTGTCTCACGTATGTGTTTTTCTCGTTTCGTGTAAAAATTGTGTGACTTACTTAAATTGTGTCCAGAAACTAATAAAACGAACGCGAGAGAAACTACAAGAAGCATCAGGTCAAGAAGATACAGGAGATGAATCAGACGTCGTCAGTGTAACAGATATTATACCCCCACCAATAAGAAAAACCTTATCTGTCACGCCTACTATAACAAGCGATAATCCTACAGCCAACAGTACATCCCGAAACAAACTCAAAAACAAAAGGAAACTAGGAATACTGAGCGAAATAGAGGCCGAAGAAGGGTCAATAATAGACATAAGATTTTCGAAACCATCAGAACCAACAATTCCATTTCTTATACCTACACCACCAGACTTGGAACCACTAAACAAAAATCGTGGGTCCCACCAAAACGACGAGAAATCTGATAGCGCTTTAACCCATATAACAGCAAGAATGGTACGAGCTCCTCACAACATAATTAAGTAAAAGAATGCCTCACACACAAGAGGGACAACCTTGTACATTTTTTATCAGCCGTTTGTGACAACACATGGTCCGTCACCAGACTGCTAGAAGAAATAGGAGCAATCGATTTAACAAAGATAAAGAACCAGAGACCAAAGTCAGGACAAGTGCTAGTTACTCCTTTCAAGAAGCATCACATATTTACAGTGATAGTGAAAGATAAATATTTCAACACCATCAAAATGCCGAATCTGCATGAAGCACTCGTGAACCTAAAACAAGCACTCGTAGACAAAGGTATCAAAAGCTTTCGAGTGGCCAGAAAAGGAGACATCTTGGACCAACTAGGATCTCCAACTATCATAGAAATGCTTTATCAGCACTTCCACAGAAGTGGAATAAGAGTAACCATGTGTTATGGCAAGAAAGAAGTACCACCTAAAACATACGGAAAAGAGATAATTGGTCACCTTCATCACAGGTTAACAGGGGGTCATAAAGGAATTAACCAAACTTATCAAAAGATAAGAGAACGGTACTATTGGCCAGGAATGCGGAACGACGTTCAAGACTATATCAGACGGTGTGCAAAGTGTCAAGAACAGAAGACAGAACAATTTAAGACAAGTGAACCAATGATCATCACTGACACACCAATAGAGACTTTCGACAAGGTGTCCATTGATACCGTAGGAAAACTCAGAACGACACCAAGAGGGAATTGCCATTTGCTAACCATTCAGTGCAATCATACAAAGTATCACATAGCAATACCCATCAAAAACTTACATGCAACCACCATTGCAGATGCACTGGCGAAATATCTTATTTATCAATTTGGGGCCCCGAGAGCAATACTCTCAGACAGTGGGACCAGTTTCTTGTCGAATATTGTCGAAAGTTATTTAAAATAAATCATTTAACAACTTCAGGATATAGAACTCAAACAAATGGGTCATTAGAAAGAAGTCACGCCCCGCTCATAGAATTCATCAGAATATATTCTGAGAAGTATGACGATTGAGACCATTTATTACCATTTGCCAATTTCACATATAATACTAATTTTACCCCCTTTGAACTGGTTTATGGGAGAGTAGCGCGTTTTCCGCTAAGAATACCATCTGACGAAAAATTAAGAACCTATAATATTTACATGCGTGATCAAGTTTTAAGATTAGAGGAAATGAAACTTTTAGCAGGCGAAACCCAAATAGCTAACAAAGTCAAAACAAAAGCGAGGTATGACAAAAAGGTTAGGACGTTTAAGGGCAAAGTGGGTGGATATGCTAGGTTAATTAATGAACCCCGAGTCAGTAAATTTGATGCATACAGACACAAACCCTTGAAAATCGTGGAATTCGTTAGTAGAGAAAATGTAATTTTAGAATATCCTAACGGCAAAATAATTCGAAAACACATTGATAAGTTAAAACATGTAGAGGACGACTCTGATACCAATTCTGATTAATCCATAGCAATAAGTGTAAATAAATTGTAAATAGTATATTTATAAAAATAAATTTTAAGAAATCCCATGAACTCATATCTAAAATTGCAGGATGAATAAATTAAATAAATTTTTGATCATAATTTTCAATATAATAACAATGGCCCGAAGCCAATCTCCATATCAAATGGACCCATTGGACCCTAATCCCGGCATTTATTTCGAGAGAGTGGACGTCATGAGGACAAAAAGAGCTGACTGGAAGATTCAGATCTACATCGACGTGGATGAGTTCATGCAGATACATGCACCATTGGAGTCATACAAAGCGGTCTACAACAGCTGTTTGACGCGAATCAAAGAAACTAAATGCAAACAATACAAACTGCATTCGGTAGCAGTACCCCGAAACGAACAAAATCAAACAACAGAAATAGTCTTCGTGAAACCATCACACAAATATATAGCAATAAATTCTAATCAAGAAAGATACGTTAAATTCAATACAGAACTTACAATTAAATGTACAAAAACACATTATATTTTCATATGCCCAATTCTTGGTCCATTAGAGAACACACTGACATCAAAGGACTGTGAAGTAACAATGCTATTGAATCCCAACACGGTAACATTAAAAATTTGTGACATACGATATGGAACCAGTGCTAAGACTCAATGGAAATATTTAGAAAATAACCAATCCTGGCTATACTCAGTTGTTAAATCGGAGCAAATGCGAATTTCACGCACGAATCAAAGAGACACAAAAATAAAACTGGAGAAAGCCGGAATAATACGACTCTCACCAACGTGCGTTGGGAAAACCACAGACAGTATGATATTTGGACAAAAACCAAATCCAGTCAAACCACATATTTGTACAGACCCAAAATTAATTTAAAAATACATGACATGTAGCCCATTCTAAATGAAAAGGATCAAAATCTTGATAATAATGCACCCCAAAGCATTGACATAATTGGACCCAAATCTGACTTTAGCCAAGCCAAACCCTTAAAACAAATGATAGAAAAATTAAGTGAATTGAAATAGTGGCTTAACCTTCCAACTAGTTATGATAGCAGGCATCATAGCATTAACAATAAAAATGAAGTGCTGACTGTTGATAACCTGCCCAAAGTCAAATAAACAAACATATAAAGTACCCCAAACTAATGAAACCAATAGCGATAAACCCATAATCGAAACAAACCTTACAGAAACCCCTAGTGCTTCTAAAACGAGATGTTTTAGATTAAGTAAATCTAAATTATCCCTAATAGAAACCCAATTTAAAAATGAAGCAGAATGCGATTATTAACATACCCCTGTATATGAACCAAGTTTCAACATTATACCCAAAAATAAATCTAAACTTGCAGAAAGCAAGAAGATGACGACGTCAGTCACAAGCGTATCAATATTCTGCGACATGTTGGACCGTTGTACGTGAATTTGAATAAGTTGGGAAACCACGGTGCATTTTTACCGACAATCACCGAACGGACCCCGATAGCAAAAATATCAATATAACTTATGACACAATAATTGAGGCCATGCGAGCCAGGCACATGCGAGCTTAAAAACCTTACTCATAAGAGAAAATAAATTCAGAAAATCAGCTAGAGCAGCACCAATACCAATAAGATGACCCCTACTCAATGAAAATAACCCTACCCCAGCAAAAAGAAACCCTTCGGACCAACGCAAAATACAAACCGTGACCAATATGCAACAAGCAAGAGAGTTTAGTAAAAATAGACTATTCTGCATTTTACCATGGCAAGGCATCGATATGGAAGAAGATGAGGCCTTTTTCCAACACTTTGCGGAGTTCGGAAAGATGGTATATTATGAGACCATACGAGATAAAAAGGGATGTTTATCCTACGGGTATGTCCAATATTTTGAGGAATCTGATGCAGAAATAGCAAGGAAAAATAGTGACCCAACATACAAAACAAAATTTGCCGAACCAAGAAAGAGAAACCAGAACGAAAATGGAATAAATGTAAAATTTCACCCGTACTGCAAAAGAGATATCAATGTGAACCTATATGAATTACACGACCAAGTTTGTAAGAAACAATCAAAATGGATCAATTACCAGAACCTTATAGCAGTTTCTTTAACCGCAACAGCTATATCTCAGCATGACCCCATGCTAACCAAAATCAGACCAGAAGCTAAGCCGGAAACAATTCAACAAGCACCAAAGTCAAACAATATCATAGAACCAGAGCTACCAGAGATGCCAACACTAAATAACATCATAAAAGACGGACCAACACGTAAACCCACCATGAATCAAGAAAAACGTTTAATTTTTTAGATGGACCCAACCAACTCGTACTTTGTAACTCAAATTGAAAATAAAAATATACCTAACAATGTACTAGAAAAAATGGATATAGATGATAAACCTAAAGAATAAATAAAAGAAAACCCTATCATAATCAAAAACAGTCATTACTTTATAACAAATACAATACAAGCATTACACAAACACAATAGAAAGGGGAATATTAGTGATGACAATATGTGAGTCACAAATGACCATATTGACTGAAATGTCCCCGTTAACTCTATAAAAAAATTTAAACCTAGCTCACATAACTCACAAAAACATAAAACGTTTTATCTCCACATACTTGGATATAGATTCTTTTAATAAATCAAGTTTTCGCTCGTTAAATAGAGCAATACTTGGACGTAGTCTACTACTGTTCTGCTACGTCTCTCGAATCTGTTTTCTTTTAATAAAATATATTTAATAAACAATTGAATCTTCTCAAAAAGATTCTTTTTGAAATCTAACAAACTCTTCCAAACGTTTTCACTACATCTCTTCAAATGAATCAAAACTTAAGTCTGCTATCCGTCGACTACAAGATACACATGAATGGAAGATAAATGATGACCAGCGTTCACGCAGGATTGATATCTCCCATAATCAAAAAAATCGCTACACTCATACTATAACCGAATTTCCACAAACAACCAACTAAGACCAAATAAAAACAAAAATAAATCAACATAATCAAACCCCATAATAATAAATGGACACTAACAAAAACTAAGAAACCTTAAAAATAAACAAATTGCATGACCAAATATGCTACATCATAACATACAATCACACCTTTTGTCATTCATTTTCTCTTTGTTACAGGAAAATGGATCAAACCAAAATGGACGTCTTAGACATTAAGGACATGGGAGGAACCAAGGTCCACATAAAATTCAAGGGCAGACAAGACAGCGCCATCCTCGATTTCATGACCCATGGTGCATGCATGGTTAAAATCACACCAACAGCAGTACATAATCTGTACATAGCGAATGTTGAATACACTAATGAGGATGACAAGCACAAAGCAACGAAAACATACACCAAACCCAGGTATCAAAGTATAATGGAAAAAATGGAATACATAGAAAATAAGGGCTTAGGTAAAAATCTACAGAGTCAAATAGAACCATTAAAAGCGATACCTAATTATAACAAAAATTGATATAAAAAATTGGGCTCATCACCGCAAAGAAAGAGTTATTACCAGCAATCCTGGAAGAACCAGGAGAAATTATGGAGACAAACAAGATAAACGAAAAGTCCATAGCAATAGTCATAAGGGGAAAACCAACGCAAATAGGAGCAAATCTGAAACAGTTTGGATCATACGATATCCAAAAAATATACACGGACCAACAAGGACGCACCAAGCTGGCAGTCACATATCAAATCCCAATACACAACAGGAAAGCTATAGAATACGCAACAAGCCTCATAAAAAAGACTGACAACACAATGCTTGATACAACGACAAAAGACCAACCAAGATTGGACATCCCTACACTCATGGTACCAACTACAGGAATGGTTTCACAATTGGCCCTCCCATTTGTGCCACCGACATTACGACCACCATTATTCGTAGCACCGACAATACCATCATTATCAGCAAAACTGGAATCAATGCCAAGCGAGACACCGGTACCAATGCCACAACTAATTACTGGTCCATTGGACGATACAGCGGGACTGCGACTCTGTGCCCAAGTACCACTAGGTATGAAATTCGAAGAATTTACAAGAATTTTCGGAACATTTGGACCATTGGATCACATAACTTTCGTGCTGCATAAAAATCAAGAGCCAGGCACACCATTGCGCAAGTACTTCGCCTTCGTGCAATACTATGAGAAAGAAGATGCGAAGAAGGCAATGGACCACTGCTTTGAGAGGTTCAAAGAAAGATGGGCGACGCCGAGACACGTTAAAAAGCAGAATGAACAATACAGGAGAAAACACCAAGTCTGCCAAAAATTCGCTGACCAAAGAAATAAATTGGACCACGAATTTGTATGCAAAATAGAAAACGGAGAAAAGTTGAATCTACACAAAAAACGTGGACAATACTTTAAGTACAAAAACATAGACACTCATGCAAGAGAATGCAAAGAAGTTCCACAAGAACCCACAGAAGATAATAGGTCCACGCAAAACCACGAACAACAAACAACAGAGAGAGAAGAGTCTACATCACCTGACCTGATAATAATAGATGAAATAAATCTGGAAGAACTGCCGCAGCAACATGGCGAGACAGAGCCACTACAAATTACAAGGGACCAAAATCCGAATTCAGTAAGTGGAGCAGAGCAACTCCTATGGTTCAAAAATAATGAAGAGGACAACAACGAAGAAGAAGACAATATAAGTCTTTATAGTTATGCGCAAATGTCGCAATAAATTTTTTTTTCTTTTTATTTTCTTCTTTTTACTTTCCTCAATTTTCTACGAAAACTTACATGATATTATATTTGTAAAATGGTACTAAAAATAGCGGGACCCAAAGAAAAGACAATATATTTTTTATACTTTTATACTATATAGGATCCTTAATTGCAACCCTGTACCTAAATAAACATAATACACACTAACAAAATCAAGTACTTAGATACCATTTAGTTAGCATAGGCAGGCACTAACAATTTAGCACACAAGGCATCAAATGTAAGACCACGGACCACAGCAACAATAGTAAGTGGAATATTAGTTGACACAATACCCATAAATAGTAAAAACAAGAAGCAGAGCTATTCGATAAATCCCACTACCACCCACCCTTATAATATATATCTTGTACTCACATAAATCTCGTCAAAGGCTGTTCTCTGTTTACAATCCCATTAATCAAACACATCAGGTGTGTAATTCAAACAAGAAATCACAGACATGTAATAAAAAAAAAAATAAATAAATATAAAAACCATGGTCAAAAGCCTCAAACATGATAAAACACATAGATCATGTGTTGAGCAAAAACCAAAAAAGTTCCAAAAATATCACATTTAAGGGAAAAGAAGCAGCATAGATTGAAAATTTGACTGGAGACTAATAAAAATACAAAAAAAAGGGGAGTCAACAGTAAATTAAAACCCCTTCCCCCTTCTAATTTATCGAATAACTCTGACAAATTTTTCTTTCTCTTTGCCCAAATCACGATAACAATCATTCATCTCTACATACAATTCCACTTACGTGACCATGTACCTCAATTTAGCGTTTTAATTGTAGTTTCTCGAGGACGAGTACTCTCGAGACGACGACTTTCCCGATCTATAGTTGAAATAATAATTTCAAGTGTGGAATCGAGAAAGTTCTACACGTATAAAGGTACAGCGAGACTCAAGGCCACAAAAGTATCAAGTGGCTAAGAATCTCGCTAACCTAAACAACTTCCCCGCCAACGGCTAGAAGCGCACGTGCGGAGCAACGTTGCAGTTTTAGAGCGCAACTAGTTGCCGGTCCCCGTAAGGCCAAATAAGTGCAACAAGCGTCGACAATGTAACGCGATTAAGGGGAAGTAAGTTGGCGGCAGCGTGGGAGGCCCGGAACCTCTTCCGAGCGCTCTCGAACCATGCTACTTCTCTCACTTATGAACTCAATTATAATTTTTCAGTCAGTGGATAATTAAGTTAATTTTTGAAGAGACAATATATTTAAGTTATTTCCATACATGTAAAATTAATGGAAAATAGAGTTTTTCTTAGCAGTGGGAAAAAACTACTCCCTTGGGAGGAAGAAAGTCTTTTCCTCCAAAGGAAATAATTTCTTCTTCACTCTGCAGCCGATCCGATAAATGAGTGTGTATATATAAGTGATTTCGATATTTTTAATATATTTCAAAATTGTCAATTTCAAAACAGTATTGAATATTATTTGCTTTTATAGCTTTCCCTACTGAAAAAAATCATGTGATTACGACGTGAAAATCACAAGAAAATCACAAAAAATCACGAAAAATTACTTGATTATCATGTGATAATCGCATAACTATCTCGTGATTCATACTAAAATTTAGGAATATTATTATAAATGTCAAAATAATACTTATAAATTAAGAAAATAGATAATTAACAATAAATAAAGACCTTATTTATATACCACGAATAAAAAAGAATGTAATTTGTAATATGTTTGTGACATACGTATTTTGTAATAACTTGACGTTGTCTTTCTGCATTTAGATATTCTAATGCATCCAAAATATTATCAATAACGGATTACTGCTAAATAATGTAAAAAATTGGTAATAAGGGCGCCAGGTAAGGTCATTAAGGGCCCAAGCAACGAGAGAGCAAGGGCGTGCATCGTAACGAAGGGCCTGGAGACAACACCACTACTGGACCTATGCACAGCTGACCTTGCTGTTCTAGCCATGGAGGTACCAAGAGAGGAGGGCAGACAGCGGGTGATCATCGCCTCAGCCTATCTCCCATTCGGAAAAGAGTCGCCAACAGAGGAAGTATCCAGGTTGGTGGAATACTGCGAGGAAAGGGGACTCTCTCTGGTTATGGGGTGTGACGCCAACGCACACCATCTGGTATGGGGAAGCACGAACACTAACGACCGGGGGACGACCCTGCTCGAGTACCTGACTACCATGAACCTGGAGATCATCAACAGAGGTAACGAACCAACCTTCATGAATGTAAGGAGGAGAGAGATAATTGACATTACACTCTGCTTAAGGCAGTTAGTAAGATTTATCAGGGACTGGAGAGTGTCGGACGAACCCTCACTCTCCGACCATGCACAAATTTGTTTTATGATTACAGGGAAATCGCGACAACGGGAAACATGGATCAGAAACCCCAGGCGAACGAACTGGATGGAATACAGGAGGGCCCTAGAGGAGAAACTCAAAACAGGGTTCCCAAAGGAGATACACACGATAGAAGAGCTAAACACTGCGGCAGAATCGCTGCAGAGGGCCATCACCGAGGCATATGAGGACAACTGCAAACTGGTAAGGGGCAGAGGCAAATATGAGGTACCCTGGTGGAATAACCGGCTAGAAAAGCTGAAGAAAACAACCAAAGCTCTACTCAAGAAAGCAGTTAAGAGCAATGATAACCAGAAATGGATAGCCTGGAGAAGCAAACAGAATGAATACCGACATGCTGTAAGGAAAGGCCAAACGGAGAGCTGGAGAGTTCTGCAGCAGCGTGGAAGCTGGCAAAGAAGCGGCTAGGCTTAACAAGATCTTAGCACGCAATCCCGAAGACTGATTAGGAGCGGTTCAGCTCCCCACTGGCAAGTATACGGAATCGGACGAGGAGACGCTGGCGCACCTCATGGAGTCGAACTTCCCTGGCTTTATGATAGCAGGGGATACATGCGAGACGGCGGATGATCAGGTGGAAACCGGTGGCGAAGGACCTCGCCACATCAGTGGCTGCAGGGAACTTGCTAATCTGATCGTCTCGCCGGCAAAACTGAGGTGGGCCATCAGCTCCTTCGATTCCTACAAATCGCCGGGAGAGGATGGGATCCTCCCGATTCTGCTCAAGAAAGGAGTTGATACAATCATCGGACCTTTGGTATCGGCCTGAAAAACTACGGACTGTGGAGAGAGAAAGGAGAACACACAGAAGAACAGATTAAAGGAAAAGACTACACTGTCTTGTCAATGAGACTTGATAAGACAGTACGTAGATACAACTTCGAGAAAAGATATCACATTCAAATCCCATCAAGGGAAGATTGGAGTGAACACGACCCTGGTCCATCTTCAGGTAAAACCTGGTACACGGATGGAGCTAGGAAGAAAGGCAGGGAAGGAGCTGGAGTCTTCCGGAGAAGGCCCGGAAAGAGGCATATAGTACCGCTTGGAGAGCACGCCACCGTCTTACAAGCGGAAAGAACAGCCATCCTGCTCTGCGCGCAACTCGCGCTAGAAAAAAAAAGACAGGACTATATCAACATCTTTACGGATAGCAGAGCCGCCCTGTCAGCGCTGGACGGCTGGCTGAAAGAGCGACACCTAAAAGAATGGTGCGACAGCATCGGGTGTAGACAGGCCAAAGCGCTGATAGGATCATGCATCAAAGAGGACTGGGCGTCGGAGATGCGGGATCTAAGCAGGGCGGAGGCAAAGATCTTCACTCAACTAATTACCGGACACGGGACGCTGGGATATCATCAGCACATAATAGGTCGAGTGAACTCACCAACGTGCAGGTGGTGTAACCAAAATGAGGAAAGCAGGGCGCTGAGGATGACGACTTGCAAACCAACAGCAATCCAATCACTGACCGTTAGGAAGGTGATACACCTGTACAAGTCACTAACGGGTTAAGATACACAGGAATGGGGCATACCACCTAACATCTTTCACCCTGAAGGATAAGTAATACAGGATACTCTGATCCTCCAGGGACGAAACTAGACTGGTACAACCACTAGTTAATCAACGGGGATGCAAAGGGCGTGAGCCTAGGCATCAGGACTTAATGGTCCACCCAGTTTAATAATAATAATAATAATAATAATAATAATAATAATAATAATTAAAATTTAATCTTTAGCTTTCAACAGAATGAATTTATATTTTTTAGATGGAGTATTACGTTGTTTTATTTGGGGAATACACATCCATGGTTCCTAAAACATGACTCAAACAAAAAGAAGGAATAGTAGCCTGGCCCCCTGGTCCTGTTACTCATTTTAAAATGAAAAATTTGAGCCCAACTACCAATTGGATGGAGTACAAATATAAAAAAAATAATGGGACCATTTGGTATGTATTCTTTTTTGAAATAAAATGAAATAATAATTTTGTTATGCCACCAAATAACGTCAAAACTGCTTATTACTTTTGCGATTATTATAACATTTTTTTTTTAATACAAAACGAGTAGTGCGAGAGTAGATTGTTTACCTCATGTGACTTTGCTCTCCGCTACTTCCGCACATACGTCGAAAAATATTATAACTAGTTTGTTTCACTACTTATGTATGGCAATAAAGTTTGGTAAAAATAGTTTTACTTAACCCATTAACGTCCAAAACAGAGAAATCGTAACTGTTTTCAACCGTAAATCTATCACATATTCCACGGATATATTCAAAGCAAACATACTTTTTCTTAAGTATTTTTTTCTCTACTTTCCATTTCTGGTATCAGAATTGCGTATTTTTCACTCAAAAATCCGATATGGCGACGTTTAAAAAAAATGCAAAATTTCGATACTTTTTTTATTTAATCCAATTTCTTGTTGTGTTAACGTTGAGGACGGAACTTTATTTTT
>QLSS01000537.1:45725-56134 GCA_024372645.1 Trichomalopsis sarcophagae | reverse complement strand
GCTCAAGCAAAACAGTGCACAATCGAGTCGCAAAAGACTTTTATTCAGGCCAGAATTTCGGAGGCCTTGAACAACAACATAAACATCTGGATTGAGGTTCGCAATCTTGGACTCTTGTCCACGACTAAGGAGAAACTGCACGGTTTCTCCCCAGGCGAGCTTAATGGCCACTTTGCCGGGATCTCCGTATCGAAATCAGAAAGTGAGGTTAACTTGGATGAGATTGTGGCGACAGCCAGTGAAGCTGGTTTCACTTTGGTGGCCGTTACACATTTCTCGTCACAGACAAAAGGGGAGGATGGCATTCCTCAGGATGCCATTGCTAAATTCCTTCTGGCCCTGGGCCAACACCTTGCATCTATTTTTAACTCCTCTCTGTCTAGTGGCGTCTTCCCTGGAAAAAGACCTGTCTAGTGTCCCTCAAGAAGACGGCTATTCCATCAGCCGCCTCAGACTTTCGTCCGATCGCTCTGTTATGTTTTCTTGCCAAGGTTCTAGAAAAAATTGTTCACAACCAGATATCCGAGTACTTAGAGTCGGGGAAGCTTCTTGATACACCCCAGACGGGTTTTGGGCGGTATCACAGTACGCAAACAGTGAGTCTGTCAGAGGACATTAGGGCGGGTATAAATAGCAAAAAGCAACTGCTTACTATCCTCCTGATGTTTGATTTCAGTAAGGCGTTCGACACGATTTTGCCCTCTAAACTTCTTGAAAACTCATAGGAATGGGTTTCTCTAGGTCGGTAGATCTGTGGATAAAGTCATATATTACAGGGCGTAACCATCAAGTGGTTACAAAAACAGTAGGCAATTCTGATTGGCTCACAACCAATCTTGGCGTTCCACAGGGCTCGGTCCTGGGTCCTCTTCTCTTTAGTCTTTATATCAACGATCTCAGAGACATTTTGGCTTCCTTTAAAGGCCCTAAGGGCGAATTATCGGATGGTGTTGAGCATTTTCTATATGCTGATGACCTTCAAACCTATACGCAGGTGGTGAGGGACGAGCGACTTGAGCAAAGGCGTGGACCGTCTGTCAGCTGTGGCGCGTGCAGTAGCTGTCTGGGCGTCTGAGAACGCGCTTCACCTCAATGTCGGGAAGACTAAAGTTATTATTTTTGGGTCGGACAGTAATTTTAACAATAACAGCGATTACCCGAAAGGTTAATAGAGTCCTTTATGGACTTCGATCCTTTAGATCCTGCACCGCGAGGAACTGCGTAAGCAGCTGGCGGGCGCTCTTGCCACCCTGCATCTAGATTACTGCTCTCTTGTTTACCTTGACGTATCAGGTCAACAAAGCACACAACTTCAGCGATTGCAGAACATATGTGGTGTTAATAGGAACAAGCACATCTCCCCCTATAGGAGGAAGATAGGCTGAGTTCCAGTGAAGGCAAAAAGGGAGTTCTTTCCGGCGGTGATGCTTTATAAAGCAGTGGTAATGGGACAGCCGCCGTATCTTGCTGCCCTTTTTGAGAGGAACCAGTCTAGAACGTTAGCTATGGATCCGCAAGAACTAGTGGTGCCTAGCGTGCGTACCGACACGGGGCTGTATTTCTTTAAAAAGCAGAGTGCGCGCCTCTGGAATTCTCTCCCGCGCGACGTAAGAGATATTCCATCAGTTAAATCTTTTAAGACGCGAGATTGAATGTACTGTCGAACAGAACACTGTTTCTGCAACATTTCTGTGACTCCGTTAAATATTGTTAAAAAGTATTTATTCAGATTCATTATAAATTCAGTCTTTGGTATTTTGTGAGATCTGTATAAGGACGATATTTCAATATTACTATTAATATTTAACTTAATTCTAGTATTTACAATCTTGATTCTGCTATATTTAACTACTTCAGTATGTTGTACTAAATTATCATTAACAAAGACTATAACCCCATCATTTTTATTTAACCTAGTATCGTTGTAATAGCAGTCATATTTCTCATTGGACCCTATCAGTTCATATATACTAGGATTAACTTGTTCGAAAGTTTCAGTGCATATTACAACAGATGGTTTGATACTTAGACTCTCAAATAAAATTTTAACTTTATCGAAATTAGCATTTATACTTCTAATATTTAGGTGCATAGTTAAATCATTTTTATTATTAATCAATTTGTTAAAATTATTATGTATTACAAGTTCTTTCTTTCTGAATTGAATCTTTACTTATAGTGTCTAAATATTAGCCATTTTATCTATTTTAATTTTTACCGCTTCTAAGTCTTGATCCTTTCTGGTTTGATTGAATTTGCGTAGAGAACGGCTGTTGTCTCGTTGCAGAATTCCGTCTACCTTGTTGTTGAGTTGTTCCGGCTTTGATTCGATCTTGATTTTTCTTGGTTATATCGATTTCCGTTGGATCTTGATCCTGTTGAGGTTGTTGATACGTTACCATCCTTGCATGTAACCTGGGGTCACAGATGGTAAGGTAGGTTCTATGCATAAGCTTATTTTCTTCTTGAATATGTTGCATAGGTTGTGATCACTAGCAACATTTTTAATGTCAAATGTGGTGTTATAGTTAACATTTGAATATTCACAATTTAAGCACTTAATTAAATTGTTTGTGCAGTCACTGGTCATATGACAATCTGCACAATTTAGACAAATTGTATTATTTTTACATTTGTTTTCACTATGACCATATCTACCACAGTTGAATCATGGTCTTATACTTAAATAGTCGTAGACTTTGTAGCTTTGGTATCCTACAAAGATTTTGCTGTTATTCTCCTTGATGAACTTGTATACCTCAGAAGGAAAAAGCATTAATACTGTCGTTGTATCACTAAGTTTGCTTTTGTACATATGCAGGGCTAGGCCTTTATTTGAAAACCTGCTGAAGTTCCTCGAGTTTATATTACTCTCTATCTCAGCTCAACTCCAATTCAAGTAGTTGTCAAAACCAACCATTTTAATTTTAGGATTTATAAGTTCTTCTTTTCTAACCTCATAAACTCCCTCTAGGTTTACCTTTAATATAGCTTCGGTTAGTTCAACACTATCACTATTTACACAGTTAATGACAAGTTTTTTCTCTATTTATTTTCTGTATCTATTTAATCTTTTTTTCTCGCGTTAAACACTCTATAACCTTCTTTTTCATATCTATAGTCTTATTGCCCATGTTATTTACTGTTATTTTTGGCACTTTGTTACGGAGCGGTTTTGGCTGGTTTACCACCTCAGCATAGGATACTCTAGGTAATAGGATAATACATTAATAAGATAATACTTTTTCATACTGTTTAGTTACAAGTTATTCCTTCGATAAATAATTTTTTTCTCCCAGTTCTTTGACTAGTTGCTTCAATAGTAAATGTTCAGCTTTCATTATGTTGTACTTCTCATTAAAATTACAATCCTGTTGATCTTGCGCTGAACTAGTTACATCCATTAAGAGTTTTTCCTTACTATTTCGGATTTCTTTAAGTTTATTTGCACAATTAACACTTTTGCTGACTCACTTATGCTGTCGTCCTTAATTTTTGAGATTATGTCCTTGTAGCTATGTTCTAGACAAACCATTAAGTTGTTACCTACTTGCCAATATTTTCTTCTTTCTCCGCTAAGCAGCCCGGGTGATACGCTGCATCGCAGATAATACAGACAATTGTTCTCGCTTTCGTTTGTTTATGACAGTTGAAATAGCTGGGACAGTTGTTACAGGAGGTTTATTTCGCAAGTGGCAAAGAAAACGGCCCCTCTCCTAACAGGCTCCTAAAGAAGAAAGTGAAATGGGAATTGGGTTCCGACCAGCAAAAGTCATTCGAAAAGCTCGAAGAAGACCTAGTGCAAGCCCCAGTCCTAGCGTGCCCAGATTTTGCCAAGACATTTGTATCACAAACCGATGCCAGTAACGAAGGATTAGGGGCAGTCCTAAATCAAGAAGAAGAGGGAAAATAACGGATGATTTCCTCTGCCAGCCGATCATTAAACCAGGCCGAACAGAACTACTCAGCAACAGAAAAGAAATGTCTCGCTATAAAATGGGGAATTTGGAAGTTAGCACGACGGGCGATGGAATTGGCACAGTGGGATTACGAAGTCAAATACCGAAGAGCTAAGGACAACACTGTTGCCCATGCTCTGTCCAGACAACCAATAGCAGTATGCAACATCTATTTCAAAACGAACTGCCCATGGTACACAAAAAAATTGATTGCTGTCCAGCAAGATCCAAAGAGCTATCCGGAGTACTGCATCAAGAATGGAATACTACACCGCCATATCCTATACACGTTAGATTTTAACGACACAGAACGACCGAAAACTGGAAAATCTGCATACCCACCGAAAAACGAACCAAAGTATTAAGAGAATGTCATGCCGATCTGATCGCATGGCATTTGGGAGTGGCCAAAACATTACAGTGACCGGCCCGAAGGTACTACTGGACAGGTATATTACATGATGGAGCCAGATACGTGCGTAGCTGCGTAAATTGCCAAACTTACAAAGCTCAACAAAAGACATAAGCGGGTACTATAAACGCCATCAACGTCGAACAACCTTGGGAGATGGTCTTGATTGATCTTGTCGGACGATAGTCACGATCAAACAAATGCTACTAGTAATGCAGGACAGATGTACCAAGTGGGTAGAACTAGTAGCACTTAAGAAACCCGATAGTAGGTCCATAATCCGTCACGTAAAGGAGAAAATCTTCCTCCGCCATGGCTATCAGGGTCAGGGGCTGCCAGCGATAATGGTCGACAATTTGTCAGCAGGGAATCCGAAGAATTCCTGAAGGTACAGTCCTCAATGCAACCCGGTAGAAGAGAGAGTTTGGAACGTCAGGTAGCCTTCACCAGGAAGTGGGTTCGCAAAACACTACGCCACTCTCCAGTAGAATTCAGCACATAAAGGATGCCATTAAATTGGCGAAGGCGCAAATGGCTCCTCAATTCATAAAACAACAGAAGCATTATAACCGAATATCGGCGACAAAGTAGTCAGGAAGTTGGTAACTTTGTCGAGTAAGGCCGACGAGCGGAATTCCAAGCTAGCCCCAAAATACTCGAAACCGCTTACGGTCAAGAGACAGGTGTTGCCGGTAATATTTGATCTGCAGCACGACAGAGGGCGCTACGTAAAACATATACACGTGAAAGACATCAAGCTCTTCACTGACGCAGAACAGGAGCTATAAATACGCTGACGACGAAAAACTACAGTCAGTCGTCGAACTAACGTCAAGAAGGATGGACAAACAGCTAGTCAGGAGCGCTCTCGTGAGAGTTACACCAATTTCGGTAGAGATATCGGTGTATGGGCAAGAGTTCCTCGCCATCATTGGCACCGGAACACTTAAGCCCAGAAGCCGCGGAATATTGTGTAGAACATGGGGCTAAGGCAATGACAGCAGAGTCAGCGATCGAGCTTTGTTTTGCCAGCCATACCAGCAGCACCATCCAATAGATTATCCTGATTTGAACGAGGATAAAGGGCTTCTTAGTGACGAGTCCTTGGACAGCAGCAGCGGAGCAATAACAACACTGGATCATCGGAATGAATGCCCTGGTGTCCGTTTATGCTCGAATTTTTATGAGCCCAGTCAACCGGGAGAAAAAGAACCAGAGGCGAAGGCTCAATAGGTACCAGGCGCAAGGACTACGATGGCGCGTTACCGACGAAGGAATCGAGAGTAACTCCAAAGAAAACGAAGAAGGTAAAAATTTTGTTTATAGAGTAAGATTAGGATATTATATAGAAAAAAAATTAGTTTTAAGTTAGAATAAGGCAAGAATAAGCGAAGTTATAGAGTTTAAGACGTATTCAGCGAAAACTGATAAGTTGCAACCAAACAAGTCGTTATTGTAGACTCAGTCGAAAAAATCACTAGGGTCTAGAAACTAGGCTATGGAGACTCCTATGTACACGGACCTTGAGCCTATGGACACAACTAGGGGTGTGCGAGTACCCGAAAAACTTGAGTCGGGTCGAGTCCAGTTCTTTTCCGAGTTCAAATCGAGTACTTGAAAAAATTGAGCTACTCGAATTTTTCGATCTACTCGTGTTTTCCGAATTACTCGAAAAACTCGAGTATATCGAAATTTTCGAGTTACTCGAAATTATCGGGCCTTGAATAATTGGATATTTGGATGTTACATTATTAAATATAGTAAGATCATAAATTCTTAATGTATTCTGAGGCATATGATTCGATAAATGTGAATTTTGAGTAGCTTACAAAAATTTTCTATCACTCAGCAATTTGGTCAAAATTTGAACTTTGTTGGTAAAAGACATAAGTGAATGAAAAAAAAAAATACTGGCTAATTCTGCACATGAAAAGGATAAAAAAGGGTATCTATGTCTTTTTTGTAAGCCTAAGAGTTTTTAAATTAAAATTATAAATAAACTTGATTTTTTCAATATTAAGTTATTTTCAATTCAAAAACTACTAGGTTTACAAAAAATGTATAGATACCTCTTTAACCCTTTATAGCATAGTGTGGCTAAAATCCACTGTTAAGTCATGCCTATCTGTGACTATAGTAGTCCTTTTTTGCACCGTGTTTATCACAGACTGTGCTATGAAATTATATACGATTTATACTCTTGACTCTAATGGTTCAGTTTTACGGCGCTTAGCACCGTGTATAAAAGAACTTTTTAAGTCACACGTATCATAACGTACAATTTAAATGCAGAATCAGCCAGTATTTTTTGGGCGCCAGGTCCATTTTGAAACCAATTAATGTATGTATATTGCACGGGCATGCTCTTGTATGTGAGCCTGTTTTTGTTAAGTCACATAGATATGGTACATATATAATATAAACACACATAAAAATTATTGCGTTACATTGTATAATACATTGAACAGCGTATTTTAAAGCGCGAATGAAAATGTAAAACAAGTCTTCCTATAGTAACCTACACTGTAAAATAGTACATTACGATCGATACTAGTGGCATAAGTCGTACTTTACGGCACGACGTGTATAAGTGCCCAAGCGTAGCGAGTGCGCTTAACGCCGAGCCATGAAGATCGACTTATGACGCGTGTATCGTTTGAAATTTTATAGCACTGACTAGCATAAATCCGATGTCACGCCTATACCCGGCATTAGCAGTCTTTTTTGCACCGTGAGGTTAGATATGCACGGTGCAAAAAAGGACTACTTATGCCACGGATAGGCGTGACATAAATGCGGATTTATGCCACGCAGTGCTATGAAATGATTTTTTTAAATCACTAAAATGTAGTAAGATTACATAAGGTTCCAACCCCACGTATAGCAATTTTACTACTCTCAGCTACGTAAAATTACAAAAATCTAGCATTTTTAAATTTCTTGTAGTAAAATTGCTCCACCCAGCGTGGGTCGGATTAGTTTACTACTCTTGACGTAGTAATTTTACAGAGGTTCAGATTCTCGCGTTCAGTGTGAATACTACCGTCGTTATTAAATTATAGCGCGCAAAATCAAGTGGCGCGGTAACGCCACAAAGGCGAGTTTGAAAAGCAGACGGAGCTTTGGCGCCCGCGACACTATTTACTTCTATATTGGTATCCGAGATTTTTCTTTTAGAATAACGATACTTTCCATAATTATTTTTAAGTAATTTTTATATATTATTACATTCATGTGCTAATCAGTGATTTTTAATAGAAGTAGTCAAAAAAAAAAAAAAAAAAAAACGCTGTCATTTATATAATATAAATAATCTTGTATATGATTTGTTCAAATCATTATTTTTTCTCCAGTGTGAAAGGACGATGAAGTTACCCGCCTCCAGTGTGAAAGGTTGGTGAAGTTAGCTGCGCATCAAAAACGATAGGGCTTTTCCACTTTTTTTACATATCCTCACATTCCTTATATCATTGCGGGGTTACATACAACAAAATATTACTGTGGCGTCCTATTAAATTAAGAGTTTATATTATAGGTATAAAAATCATTCAAGAGTGGTGTCCAGGTGTACAAGGTTGACGGTGACGAGGTCTAGGTGGTTTGTACCGTGGTTTTTGGTGTCTAGGTGTAGAAATAACTCAAAAGAGGTGTATATCAGAACAATTCGTGATAAAAATGTTACAACAAAGCTGTGGTCAAAGGGTTAAAGATGCTTATATTTTATTTTTAAGAGGTCGAATATGAAATACTCAACAAATTTACAAAAAAGGATTAAAATCTCTAAAAAAAATTGAATTTTGAAAAAGTAAAAGGTTGTGCGAGTTTGATATATTCCCCAACGAAATTATAGATAGAAAAAAAAACTGAGATCAATCAAACAAAATCAAGTTAATCATAATGAAGCTAGGAGCAACTCTCAAGATAATTACTATTTAACTTGTTTCACTTTGTTTATTGATGGACAGATGAAATTTTCTTTTTGTGTATTAGAACGTCATACAAACACAATAAGTACAATGAAATGGGCATGGCAAGTCAAATAGTAATTATCTTGAGAGTTGCTCCTCGCTTCATTACGATTAAATATGATAAACTTGACTTTGTTTGATTGATCTCAGTTCTTTTCTATGTGTAATTTTGTTGCGGAATATATCAAACTCGCCTAACCTTTTACTTTTTCATAGTAAAATTACTATACATATATCGTTGTGAATTTACTTATACTCTTATAACTGTACTGTGCTGGGCGTAGGACGGATTGGTTTACTACTGGGTTAGTAATATTACGACATAATATTTTACAGTGTAACCCTGAAAATAGGCCGTCCCGTGGACGAGCATAAATGTAGCGCGCTTTTCAAACTGAGATTTACAACTGCAGTTACGAGAACAATAAGAGTAGAAAGCAGTTCGCCTGTATAAGCTTTATGAGCTCTCACTTTCATTGCTTCTTGCTTTACTTAGGCTGTCTTAAAGCCATGCGTAAATATAATTATAAAATTTTGAGTAGTTTGATAAATATATGATTAAAAATAATCTCGAGTAGTGCAAGAAACTCGAGTAACTCAAAAGATTTGAGTAACCCGTATAAATAGAGACGATAAAGGGCGCGCCAGCAGTAAAATGGATAGCTACGACTTTCGACAATATTCTCGCGCTCCTGGAGGCCGACCTCACGGCCGACGCGTTGAAGTATAGTCCGGGCGAATTATTACCAGGACCTAACTATACTCCGACACCAATCGCGCCGCAACGACATCGAAGCCGCGGATAATAAGCGATGTTATAGTGCCTCCGCTGCTGCACCTCAAACCGACGCTGAAGACGCGCAAAAGTGCCGCAAAACCTTCGTGCCGTATATCAACGGGGAAGATCCACCGGGGCCCAAAATACGGGACAATAGTGGCGACCCATTGCTGACGCCTTCTGCCACTGTGAGCTCACATGATTGAGGAGGTAACAATAGTTTGGCCAAAGATTCTCCAGGTTGTGCGCTCACGTCCTGGTGAGTCTAACGTTAACTCCTAATCTCCAAAACCAGCCTTACGCCGACACCTCACAACTCGTTTTGTCGCCGTAAGCACACAGGACAAAGACAAGACGAGCGACAAAGATTTGTAGAGCCGTGCGCACACGACTCCACCGTCCCGGATGAATTCCTAACCTCGAAATCCGTCACCAACTCATAACACCGCTACCGAACCGATACACCGATGCCGCAACCGCAGAAACATTATTGTATCGAAATCGCGTAGACATTCTTGTAATTTGTTAACCGCGTTAGTTTAAACAATTTTTCTTGTAAAGGCAAAATTTTTTTAACGAGACGCATAATTGATTTCAGGAGTGATGAGCACTTTTCTTTCAAGCGCGTGCGACACTTTCCAATCGCATGACCTTGGCGAGTACAGTAACTGTATACTAAAGTTTTAAACCGTGCGTGCGCATTAGTGTATGTAAAAATGTACTTCTATGAAACTAGGTCTATCGAAACTTAATTCGTTTCGCTTTTATAAATACGTGTTGTCATTTACGTTAACTCGTACCTGGTTATAACAATATACTGATTCGTAATGAATTTAGTTTGTGGTCGAAGATTTATGATATCAATTTATTATCCACATTAAGGCTTATTAATTATTTTATATGCGTGGTCATCAAGCGCTATTACGTACGGATGTGTATTGTAACGGCAACTTGATTATTTAATTTAACTGAGTATTTATACATTGCGGCCGTGTACATCTGTAACTAGAAGAGCAACGTTTGTTATATTCAAGTGAAAGGCTAGCGCCGAGCGTGCCGAAGGCATGGCTCAGACTAATCAGATATGTCCACATGTTCGTGTGGACCCGCGAAGGTAGCGGGATTCGTGGATAGTTGCAAGTGAACATGCGATTGATTGAAAACTTAATGCAGACCTTTATTTAAAACAATTATATGACAAACGTTCGTCTTGGATGAACAGTGGCTACTACGCACGAGATATTCGAGAGAGAGAGAGAGAGAGAGAGAGAGAGAGAGAGAGAGAGAGAGAG
>QLSS01000537.1:8295-45715 GCA_024372645.1 Trichomalopsis sarcophagae | reverse complement strand
AGAGAGAGAGAGAGAGAGAGAGAGAGAGAGAGAGAGAGAGAGAGAGAAGGACTATCACCCAAATAATCACAGTAAAAGAGAGAGCACGTACTTACATGCAGGTTGATTTGCAGCCTGGGCTAGCACGCAAAATACAGTCTTTTCGCTTTGACGTCTGTCCTGATTGCCCTTTGAAATACGGCCTGGGAAATACAGTCTAACTATTCCTATCAACTCATATTAGGAGTCCTAGAGCTATACAACAAAATTATTGAGATTTAATGACACAATTACAAGTTGGTGGTGAACCAAATATTTTTTATGCGAAATCAGAGAAAATTTATTTTTTATTAAAAAGTGAAGACTCCGCTTCAATATTGTCGTGCGTGTTTCGTGTATCGCTGGAAGCAACTGCTGTGCCAGATTTTTATTTACCAGCCCTATCTGCTTCATCCTCAGTGTTACGGCGGGACTTTGTGTGCGTGCTATAGAACTTTTTATTAGGCACTCGTCCCGTATAAAGAGTTTCGAAGAAACGTCGGAGCATCGCGGTTGAGCAGCATAGTCATCATCAGTGCGCCGACCCCTGGACATCAGCAGCGCCCGGCGGCCAGCGTCACCCTGTCACCAGGTTTTTCCACGCCCCGTAACAGGTATGGTTCTTTCGCGGCCTTGAGTCACTTTTTCTCTTCAATCGCCGTTCTCGCTGGCTCCGCTACCACCATCACGCGTGCTGCGCCCAGGCGCTACCCGTCAACCTTCGGCGGTACGCCGCGCGCTCAGCGTGTAGCGCCCGGGCTCTCGTATTTCGCAACGCCTCGCAGCGCGCCGCGCTCTCAATTTTGCGCACCTCGGCGAGTCGGAGATGGTGCTACGTACACCGACGCAGCCGGGCAGCGGCAAAGAAAACCTCAGCACGGCAGCTGACGCGAGAGGTTCCGGCGAGGTACCACCTCCGCCTCCTATGTCCGCCGGCGGGTTGCAGCCGATCCCTCGTCCGCCAACCGAGGTTACGCGCTGCGATTTACCGTCCTTGTGGAATGCTAATCCAGCTTTTTTCCACAAATTCAACCTAGTGGTGGCCCGGCTCCCTCAGGACGTCGCACAAGAACTCTCGGACGTCATTCTGTACCCGCCAGTCACCGGTCGTTACGGGGCCCTCAGGACCGCTCTGCTGCAGCGCCTAGCCATCTCCGCAGACATGCAGTTGCACCAGGTCCTCAACGAGGTGCGCATGGACGACCGCACGCCATCGCAGTTGCTCCGGCACACGAGGCGCCTCGCGCATAACGCCATCTCGGACGAGGCGCTCAGAGTCAAATGGCTGGACCTCCTGCCATCCAACACCAGCCGTTTGTGCCGAGTTCTGCCAGCCTCTTCTCTCGACGAGCTCGCTCACCTGGCCGACCTCGCCATGGCGCCGGAGCCGCCCGTCCACGCCGTCGCTGCACGCTCGTCAACGCCATCCTCGAGCGGCGCCTCTTCTGGTACAACATCGCCCCAGCCAGACAGCGACATGGCCTCGATGCAGGCTACGTTGGCGCAGCTCCTGTCCACCACCCAGAAGCAGAGTAGGCTCCTCGAAACCTTACTTAACGCGGCAAGCAACAACGGCCCCAGCAACAGCAACATCGGACGTCGCACCCGTTCGCGCTCACGCCCTCGTCAAGGCCGTCCAGCCGCCACACACGCCCCAGCCTCTGCCAACCTCGACTGGTGCTGGTACCACCGGGAATTCAGCCAGAGAGCCACTCGCTGCAAGCGGCCGTGCACCTTTTCGTCAACACAGGAAAACTGAACGCGCTAGCGCCCTTGCAAGCCGAGGCGGTCGGCGCAGCTACGGAACGCCGCTTGCACATCACTGATAGAACATCGAAACTCCGTTTCCTGGTGGACACCGGCTCGGCGGTCTCTCTCTTGCCGCGAAGTATTTTTTAAAAAGGCGAGAGTTCGTGGCCCGCTGACTCTCTGCGCGGCGAACGCGTCGGAAATCAGCACGTACGGCACGCAGTCTATGGCCCTGGATCTCGCGCTGTCCAAGCCGTTCGAGTGGAAATTCATCGTGGCCGACGTCAGCCATCCAATCATCGGCGCAGATTTTCTAGCCCATTTCGGCCTCGCTGTCAATCTTCGGCGCAGACAGCTCTTCGACGCGGACCACACACACCACTCAACGGGCAGGATGCTGCCGATACAGATTTTCTCCGTCGCGGTCAACATCTCCGCTGACGAGGGCGTGTTCGCTAACCTGCTGAGGGAGTATCAAGACCTAGCATCTCCGGGCAGCACATCCATATCTCTCCCGGATCTCTCCGTCCTTCACGACATCGCTACGAACGGACCTCCGGCAGCAGCGCGGCCATGCCGGCTCTACGGCGAGCGCCTTGAGGCGGCGCTCGCAGAATTTCGAACACTCTTGGAGCTCGGCATCGTTCGATTGTCGGACAGCTCATGGGCGAGCCCTCTTCAGCTGGTCCGAAAAGCCGACGGCTCGTACCGCATCACGGGCGACTACGGCCAGCTCAACAGCCGCACCGTCCCGGACAGATACCCGCTCCCGGTCATAGATTTGAAAAAGGCCTTCTATCAGGTACCGATTGCTCCAGAAGACGCACACAAGACCGCAATAATAACGCCGTTCGGACTGTTTGAGTTCACACGATCTTCAATGGGGCTTCGCAACGCGGCTCAATCCCTGCAGCGCGCTATGGACTATCTTCTGCGCGACCTGCCGTTCGTGCGGGCCTATCTGGACGACACAGTCGTGGCCTCCTGGGGCAGGAACAGCATCTGGACCATCTCAACGCGCTCTTCGCTACACTCCGCAAGGCTCGCATCAAGATAAACCCAGCGTAAAAAACCCGCGCCTGGACGAACGAGACTCAAGTTGCTTTCGTGAATGCGAAGCAAGCGCTCGCGGACGCAGTCACGACCACCTTTCTATGCCACGACGCCCGTCTCCGGATCTACACTGATGCCTCCGACGTCGCCATTGGTGCTGCGCTGGAGCAGCAAGAAGAGGACGACATCTGGAGACCGCTAGGCTTCTTCTCCAGAAAACTCGGACACCAAGAGGCGCTACAGCACTTACGACAGGGAGCTGCTCGCCGCATTCGCTGCGGTGAAGCACTTTAGTAGTATCCTCGAGGGATTTCACCTTGTACACCGACCACAGGCCGCTATCCTTTGCGACGCAACAGCCGTTGGAGAAGGCATCACCTCGCCAGGCAAGACAACTGGACTACCTCCTTCAATTCCAGATATCCCTGGCGTACATCAAGGGCCCCGACAACACCGTCGCCGACGCACTTTCCCGGGTCGAGGCCATCAGGATGCCAGCCTGCTTAGAGCTCACCACCCTCGCTCAGCAACAAGCAAGAGACGTGGAGTTAACACACCTGCTTGAAACCGGAGACGGAAAACTTCAGCCCCTGAACATCGAGGGTTCCTCCCTGCATTGTGCAGTCGATGGAAATGTAATACGGCCGTACATCCCCAAGGAGCTGAGGAAATCCGTCTTCGAAGCACTCCACGGTCTCTCTCACCCGGGCGTCCGCTCGACCACGAGGTCCATCACCCAGAAATACTTCGTAAGGAGATCGCGCGCTGGGCGCGCGCCTGCGTTCCGTGCCAGCACGCCAAGGTCCATCGGCATAATCGAGCGCCCTTGGGAGACTTCGCAGCACCGGATGCGCGTTTCGGTCATCTACACCTGGACCTCATCAAACTCCCGTCATGATCGGGCCTACAGTACTGTCTAACTATTATTGACAGGTTCTCCAGGTGGCCGCACGCCATTCCTCTCCCGGACCAGCAGGCAGACACGGTTGCGCGAGCTTTCTTCGACCACTGGATTAGCTCATTCGGGATTCCGCTCACCATCACCACGGATCAGGGTCCGCAATTCGAGGCGCGCCTCTTCACCGCCCTCGCGAAGATCATCGGCGCAAATCGGGTGCACACAACACCCTACCACCCGCAAGCCAATGGGCTGGTGGAGAGGTTTCATCGCACCCTCAAGGCTGCCCTCACGTGCTGCGCTCCGACACCGTGGCCGCAGGCTCTCCCAGCTGTACTGCTGGGCCTCAGAACTACCTTCAAGGAGGACCTGCAGGCATCTCCGGCAGAGATGCTCTTCGGCACGACACTACGAGTTCCGGGCGACTTCTTTGTTTCAGCCACACACCCAGGCGCCAACGCACCGACCTTCGTCGCTGAATTACGGGCGCTCATCAGCAGGCTGCGTGCGGTCCCAGGGTCCCGACATCTACCACCTCGCATGCCCTTCTTTCACGTCGACTTGCGCACCTGCACACACGTGTTCAGAAGGGTAGACTCAGTCCGCTCAACGCTCCAGCCGCCCTATACGGGCCCACACAGGGTGATCTGTCGCATCGACGAGCGGAGATACGTGGTGGATATCAACGGCGAGGCCAAGACCTTGTCGTCCAGCTCCCTCAAGCCGGCATACCTGGAGGCAGCCGACCAGCATCGCAGCAGCGCCTCATTCCCGGCGAGGGCCCCACCAACACCAGCTCCATCAGCCGCGCCACCGGCGCGGGCAACCCCATCAGCCGCGCCATCGGCGCAGGCCCGACATGCAGCAACGACTAGCTAGGTGCCGCCGAAGTCGGCATCAAGATGGCCTCCAGCAGACGCCACGCCGTGGCGAATGGGGAGCGCGCCCCCGTTCGCCATTCTGGGTCTGGCCGCCTAACAGAGCAGACGCTCTTTCCTATGATATATTAGTTCCTAATTTAGTTAAATAAATCTGCAGAGTTTTAGTTTAGTATCGGAGAGTATTTCATTTCTTCCTCTCCTTCCTGTGTCCTCTCGTCAACAAGATTCAAAATCTAAATATATATACTGAATATACGATATTCTGCACAACAATAAGCCTAAATTTCTTAAAAAACCTTATATTAAACTTCATACTTTCTTGAATAAGCTTTTTGCACTTACACTTACTATATATACTGAATATGCAATATTCTGCACAACACCTGGACTAAATTTTCAAAATAACCTTATGTTACACATACTTGCTAATACTTGCTTAAACTAACTTTTTCACTTTAACTCTACACCACGCCTAGACTAAATTTTTAAAATGTTTTAACTCTATTTCCTTTTACCTTTTTTCTGACTAAACCTTCTCTGTCATCTGTCTTCGTGAATCTTGTAATCCTATTACTTTCTTATCACTCCTTTTTCTTTAAAAAGCACACGTGTCATCACAATATATTATTACACAGCGCATATCTTGTAAGCCTGTGAACGGTAGAGGCTTGTTTTTGTCAATCACTACTTTGTCATGTCGTACACAAAGTTTTTAGTCCCCTGCTATGGCTGACAACAGTAAGTCACTTATATTGCTTTTATCACCATGTATGTATATATGTAAATACATTTGTTATTTGCATGTTACTTAAAATCTTGAATTGGTGAATTTTTTATTATAATTTTGCGTCCACTAAACATTTACGTATGTGTAGATGTGTATAACATATATATACAAATACCGTATATAAACACAAAGTCTGAAATGATACAACTTTAATCTAGCTTGCTCTTAATGTAACGCTATGCCTCATATTCTATACTACGCCTAGCCTAAATTTTCGAAAAAACCTAATATTCCATGTCATACTTGCTTGACTAAACTTTTTTCACTTAAACTCTACATCATTCATACACTAAATTTTTAGAGTTTTTTCTCCTAGTTTCTTTTACCTTTTTTCTGACTAAGCTTCTTTATCTTCTGTCTTCGTGAATCTTGTAATCCTGTTACTTTATTATTGCTTAAAACTTTTTCTATTAAGTTTTAATTTTGTTTTTCTATTTTGTTTTAATTTATAATAAATTACTTATCTAATAATTCCATTGAAGTACTTTATTGAAATGCATACGTGGAACACTTGTGCAATTTAACAAATTGTAATCATACTTGCACATATATCACTAATAATAAGAAACAAATAATAACTATTCAACAATATTAGTATGTACCAAAAATATATGAAATACAATTCACAATTTAAAATTGAAAAGTCGAAACAAACTAAAATCTAAAGTACTAATTAAATATAGAGTGTAAACTTCAATATTAAAATTGAACAAACGATCCGAATCATCGGCACACCTAGCGGTAGAATTTTTTAGAGTACGTACGTTCAAACGCACCCGTCTTCTTTCATCGTCAAGTCTTATCCCATTACAGTTTATCAATAATATTTGAATATCTGCATATATGCGTGTGTGTGAATGCGCGCGCGCGTATCTATGTGTGTGCATGTGTTTGTGTGTATTCATCGTCGAACCTTTAAATATCGGCGAGTGCCTTATGTAAAAAGCAAAGCGTTTCGCTTTTAGCGATGTTTAGAGCTAACTTTACCTTCGTGTATAGCAGCTGTCTTAAGTCGTGATCAGCAGTCGTGCGTTTAATGTTGCTGTCTCGTATTTAAAGTTATCGTGTTTACAGTCCATGTGTAGCTTTGTGCACTGATTCTTTACTTCTTTGCGGTTCTTCAAGTGCAACAATCATCAGTGTGTGCACGCCCCGGTACTTTCATCAAGTGGGTTTTATGGTAGGCTTCGTTGAGCGTTGCTGTGAGCCCTGTATATTGTATATTTTCATGTCGATATATGGTAGTTTTTCTTCAATCTGTTCACTTGGGGATCAAGACATGCCGAACCACTGAATGATTCCAATGTCTTTAGGCGTAATCTCAGGTAGAGCCATAGCTTCGCATGTGACTTTGTCAACTGTGAGAGCTTTGATACTGGGGTCATAGAGTGTATACAGAGTGAACATTGCTTCCACGATAAAAGTGCAGTATTGTCTGGATGCTCCAGAAGCAAGATTAACCTGGATATGGTCGTGTGCAGCGTACGTAGCCCTCCTGGGCCTGTTGATCTATCGGGTGTGCATAGTGGTATTGTTCGCCCAGTGAGTAATGATAAAGATCAGGTGTTACAAACGATCCAGTATACATCTCAGCCTTTGCCATGTAACGCCCCGTACATGCTTCGGAAAAAATTATATTATATTTATATTTTTGAACGCATTTTTAGATTTTACGCGAGTAACGTGCTCTCCTATTCTCAATTAAAAAAGACCACGCTACAGCTGGCAACACCACGAGCCAGCGAGCGGTAGTAGCAGTAACACCGGCTGAAGAGGGGCAGCGGCGCAAGAAAAGAAGAAGCGGCGGCATAGGCGGCACGATTCCCGCTCGCTATAAAAGGACCCGCACGGCCAGTATGAGCTCACTAGCTCAAGCGCAACTTAGGCGACTAGTCTCTTTTCAAGAGCAATTTACGCCCTGAAAATATAAACGCATCGATTACTTTAATTGCAGAATCAAAGCAAACATACAAAATTCTCTGTTACAAATAATATATGCAATTCACGCAATATTCTATCTAAAAAGACTATTGATTGAATATACTTATTGTAGATTATTGAAAATAAACAATAAACTTTTATTATTGAAATAACTTTCCACTACCTGGTATCTCGGACTTGAACTATTATATTTGAGAATCTTTAAAAGAATTTAAAATCTTTCCATTAAATCTGTCGTCAGAATTACGACGCAGATTAGTAAATATTCGCGACTTCTCAGATAATAAAATTAATAGATTTCGTATTATTACCTAATGTTAGTTATTACAGGACTGAGATAAGTCGTGACCGTTCCAGCCAGTCCCGCAAGACATGGTCTCTCTTCAAGAAAACCTCGTAGTTATTATTAAGATTGCGACTGCCGATCATCGCACTTCCATCACTTCGTTGAATGATAGGATTGGTGCTTTTAATGGACAGCTGACCGGACATAACTCAGACATACGTGCACTCAAGGATATCGTCAACTTTATTGATAGCAGATATAAGTCTGTGGAGCGTAAGCTTGTCTCAAGCAAAGCTACTCCTGTATCTTCTACGTCAACGACTCTTCCTGGTAGTGCACAGTATGCTGATAACTTTGCTGACGAAATAAGAAATTAGATATATCGCTCCTTTAATGTGCTTCTCTATGGAGTGCCTACAGGAGATGATGATGTTAGTATGGTGAGGAAGTATCTTAAGGATATTCCTAACTTGGACCTAGACAAGATACACGTCAGAAGATTTGCTAGATCTACTGTTCGTAGCTACATTGCACCTATTGTAGTGCGTTTTAGCACTAGTGCAGAGGTCATCAGAGTCGTCACCTATAGAAATCAACTTCCACAGATGATGTCTCCTGCTCTGGATTTTACCCCTTTTCGAAGGTCTTGTCTAAGACAGTTGCTAGCGGCTGCCAGTAAGCACAATACAGCCCACCTGGATAAATCAAAGGCAGTAAAGTTTGTCAGAGGACGTTTAACGTTTGTTGATACAAAAAAAGCGTTAGAGGGTTTTCCCGTGAACAGCAGAAATAATAAGGATATTATGTTCTCATTATATTAGCAGAACGCACATTCGATGGTGAATATTATTCTAAATCTAACCTTGTTTAACTCACTTATTTACCAGGCAGAATCGTTTTCATAGAGATCTGGCAGCAACAAGTTTTCGGACATGATCGTGATATACGTGCTCTTGGTGTGTCTAGAGGAAGAGGTGTTTTGGTAGCAGTAAGAAATACTATTATTGCGACTAAAATAACGAGTAATTCTTCATCGGATCAATTATTTATAGTGATCTCTCTTCCAGACAAGAAGCTTATACTCGGAGTAGTCTATTTTCAATCTAACTTAAGTGCAGCACTATACCAATAGTATACTAACATCCTGGATTCCATTCTAAAAGGAAATGAAGTCTCATCGTTTATGCTGATTGGTGACTGCAACATCCCTGGTGTCAACTGAAGCTCAGTCCCCTTGCAATTTTATCAGACTGGCTATGTAGATCCCAATCATCACTCGTGTGCTGAGTACATCTGTGCTTGCTGTTCCTCACTTGATCTGGTTCAGCATATTCTACCTCACCTGGCCAAATGATACTTCTTAGACCTTATGTTTGCTTTTGCTGGTTTGATGACACCCTTGGATCTTCAAGAGCAGCTCCTGTCCATCGTCTCTTATCATGTATCTACGTTCTTCTAAATTTAATTGTCTCGTGTGTGATTTTGTACTTGTTGCTAAGTGTCATTTTTATTTTGCGAATTATTGTGATATTGTTAATCGCCTGAAGGATATGAACTTGAATTCAGTCCTGTCTAATGATTGCATCGACGTAAATCTGCAAGAATTTTATAGTATTCATAATAATTGTACTGAAAACTTTGTTCCACTCGCCAGGTCCAATCCTAGTTCTTACCCTTAATGGTATGATCGAAAATTGATAGCCGCGATTATTGATAAGAAGTGTTCCCACTCTTCCTGGAAGTCCACGAATGATTTGCGAGACGCGATTAAGTTCAAGAAATTAAGAGGCAAGTGTATGTGCTTATTGCGTCAAAAATACCGTGCTTACTTTGCCTTTATAGAGTCTAGCTTAAAGTATATGATTCGGTCTTTCTGGTCTTATGTCAAAAGTCGGAACAGGGAATCTGGTATCCCTACGTCAACCTTTCTAGATGATTTGAATGCCACGGATGAATATGAAACATCTAACCTGTACTCGACATACTTTAGCTTTGTCTATTCGACCAGGCTGTTGATCTATCAATTCGGCTCTTAAAATCGAGCTCCTTGATCTCTGAAATAAGCGTTACTGTGAACGACTTGCATCTCATTGTTCGCAATCTAAAAATGCTCTGTAAACCCTGGACCTGCTGGTATCCCAAATCTTTTTGTTAAAAGTTCTTTGTTAGCAGCCATTCATGCGACGTCTGGCGTTCCACGGGGTTCGGAGCTTGGACCTTTTTTATATTTACATCAACAATCTAAAGACCCGTTTAAAGTTTTGCGATGTTTTCCTGTACGCAGATGATGTTAAAATGTATGCTGAAGTAAGCTCTGTTGAGGATTCAGTGAAACTTAACGCAGATGTTGCTGCACTGGGCAACTGGGGGTGTAAAAACGGCTTAAGCGTGAATTCTGGTAAATATCATGTAATCTCCTTTTTTAGGATAGATCTTACTTTCTGTTTGACTACACGCTCTCTGGCTTGGTGGTTGATCGGGTTGACATTGCGAGATATCTTGGCGTATTTTTTAACTCACGTATGACCTTCCGAGCTTATATTGAGTGTTATCTCTAGATGCTATGGGTTGATCGGTTTCATAAAGCGTACTAAATTCGATTTCACTGATATTACGGCCATAATTTATCTATACAATGCCTTATTTATGCCCCATTTTATTTACTGTTCACAAATTTTGTATAATTTTGTTTACTCCCAAGGACTTTAAGGCCGTTTATGTAAATAAATAAATAAATAAAAAATAAATTTGCAAAGAATAACAAATAATAATAAATAATTAATAATAATAATAATATAAATATTGGGCTGCGGCTCGTAAACGCCCTCTCTTTCAGCTCGGGTTACTCGCCTCGACTCGCACTGCAATCTCCACAGTCGGTCTAAAAATGCCCAATTTACGCTCGTGGTACACAATATATTATTTTCATATTATCTAAATACAAACTGTATTTAACTGATAAGGCATTATATCAACATTAGAATCACGTGTTCCTAAAAAATGTTTACAATAAGGTGTGTTGTGTGTGCTTGTGTATGTGTGTTCGCTCGCGCCCTTATACCGCTATATTTTTATAACTACTTCATTAATGTCAATATTATATGATATATAGCTTTGTTTTTGTATTCCAAAATTGGAAAACAAAGTTATTAGTAGATCATGCATTTAGAAAGTAAGAAAGAAGACTATTTCCAAGTACGTGCAAATTGCTTAATACGTTTTTGAGTGGCCCTCTTTTTACCGTAGTTCATATACTATATTTACGTCATTCCAAGCAATAAGAGTGACCATTGGCGCCTTTGCTAAAATGCACTTTACACTTAGCGTTAATACTCACCTTTTGTACCCATCCTTTTAGTTATCCCATCCTTCTAACTACAACTTTATTTCCTACTAGCTCAACTTCTGAACTAAGTGCAAAAATCCACATAGGGACTAGATGATTTGCGCATCATACGTGCGAAAGGTTATTGCACACTCATACATACACGCAGTAGGCATATAAATGAATATTTTTTAAACTATAAATTTACTTAAAATAGCCATGTAATAAGATATTTATTTTCCACAAAAATAAGTTATCAAATCATTAAGGTCATTATTCTTGTATTTGTTTTTAGAATTTAGCAGCAGAAAAAACATATAATAATTTGGACGTAACTCTGAGAGAAGCTAATGAACATCGTAACGAATGGTTTGAAGGAGTACAAAGTTGTAAATTAAGTGAGACTCTTTTCACAGTTATGGAAAAAATAGTTCGTGCTGAGGTAAGTTCAAAGTTATGTCGAGGAAACGGATATATTCTACATCGTCAAAAAATGGTTGTTATTCATACACACACGCGCATACGCACACACACACACACACGTACGCGAGCTTATCGTTGCGCCGCGAGCTGCTACAGTTTCAGAGTTTCTTTCTTCTCCCAGCTTTTCACGTATTCTGCTACCACCGTAAGGATCTACATGTATGGCCCTCTGTACATGTATATAGCACTCAGCAGGTGGTGGTGAGGCTGGCGATGATACTGTACCGTACTCTCTCTCTCTCTCTCTCTATCAGGCGCCTGCCTCACTGGAGCCACACAAGAATGACGGGGTCACGATTTTTCAGGTGCATGCTTCACCTGAATGATCTAAACCGCGAGTGCAGACCACTGTCCCTTTCACATCCAAGCCTCGACTTGACGACTCATCTCAACTGGACCACGTGAATCAGCAGCAGACTCACGAGAAGGGTGCGCCATTAGGAGACAGTAGCCTTATCGGTGTCTCTAACATTCTGATCCTGGTAAGCACGATAGAGCTTTTCTCCAGCGTTTTGACATGCTTCAGGATCAGCTTGATGAGTTAAGGGCTCTTGTGAGCAGAGGTTCAGCACTACGTGGTGTCTTCTCCGCCCCAGCGGAAGTGGGCACCACAGTCGGTGCTGAGGTATTAATGTTATAATAAATTGAGTCATGGTTAAAATAGAATATAAGTTTAATATAAATACTTTTATTTACATATGCTTGCCATACAGTGTTTATAGCTTTGAGTCTGATGATAGAGAGCAACCCGCGAGTTGGTCATCGTCGCTTTTATATAGAGTCGAACAGTGTTTACTGTTTACAGTTATACAATATAATATGTATACATTCAACACGCCTCTTTACATTTATATTGTACATAACTATTTTGTATAAATCTTTAATACTTGAGACTTTACATTTTCTATGATATATTTAACAACTTTCTAAATTTAAAAAATTTCTCTTTACATAGTGCATTTGTAAATATATCCGCAACATTATCATTTGAATTGATTTTTACAACTTCAATTTCTTTTTCTTTTATACTCTCATGAACAAAATGATAGTGTATTTCAATATGTTTTGAGTTCTTTGTAAAATTTTCGTTATTAGCAATATTTATCGCACTTATATTATCTTCGTACACTTTCATTGGTTCTTTCAAATTTATTTTAAATACTTTTAACAATTCTTTAATATATTTTAACTCACTTACTATTTCTGATAATGCTACATACTCTGCATAGGTAGAAGCTTTAGTTACACATTTTTGTTTTCGTGATTTCCAATCGATTACATTTCCAAACGCTTTAATTACGTAACCAGAAGTAGATTTCCTATCTATATTATCACCAGCCCAATCTGCATCCACATAACTATCAATTAAATCGCAATCATTATTCTGTTTATATTGTAATTTTAATTCTTTTGTTACAAACAAGTATTTTAATACATGCAATGCATATTTATAGTGCGTTTCACTATAACAATTTTGATATCTACTCAAATAATTCACACTAAAACTTTTATCTGGTCGCGTACCAGAGCTTATATATAATAATGCACCTATCAAATTCCTATATTTTACATCAGATGTACACTCTTCAGCTTTATCAATCTTTAAGTTTGTCTCCATAGGAGTATTATACACTTTACTATTTACTATATGATATTTTTCCGCTAATGCTTTTATATATTTTGTTTGATATAATTTCATTTTATTTTTGTTATAATCATAATCTATTTGAACTTCAAGATATTCTTTTATCTCACCTAAATCTTTCATTCTAAATCTGTTTGCTAATAAATTCTTCACTTTTCTTTCTATCTTTTCCGCAAATTAATATATCATCTACATATATTAATATGTAAATAATATCAATGTCTTTTCCAAGAGCATATAAACACAAATCTACATTATTTTTCTTAAAACCTATTTTAGTAATATATTCATCAAAACATTCAAACCAGTCCCTTGGACTTTCTCACAATCTATATAAAGCTTTAGATAATTTATAAATTTTATTTGTTCCGTCTTCGTATCCTTTAGGTTGATGTACATATACTTCTGTAGTTACTTTCCCATTTAAGAATGCAGTTTCTACATCCATTTGTTCTATTCTGAGCCCATACTGACAACAATATGAAAATAAAAATTTTCAAGTTTGATTTTTCGCTACAGGAGAATATATGTCATCTATTATGTCCGTTTGCTGAAATCCTCTTACAACTAATCTAGCCTTATATCTATTATCTGATTTACGTGTATAGACCCATTTAACATCTAATATATTTTTATTTTCTATTCTATCAATTAATTTCCAAGTTTTGTTTTTATTAATACATTCAATTTCTTTATCCATGGCTTCTTGCCAATATTTGCTATCAGTACTACTCGTTGCTTCCTCAAATGTACAAGGCGTATCAATTCTGCTATAGTTTACAACAACATTATATGTTTCTGATTCTGGATATCTAACTGTACTTTTCCTTTCGCGCTGCGATCTACGCGGAATTGACTGTACTACATTTTTTATAATTTTATATTTTTCTTCAGGCTCATCATCACTTGCAAAAACATTATCGTCAAGATCATTTTCGCAATCGCTTTCTCTTCTCCTACTTGACTCGAGAGTCGAAGTAGAAGGAAGTGTATTTTCTAACTTAGTCTCTTCAACATCAAGACCAATACATTTAACATCTTCTTCTACAATGTCTACGTGTCTAGCAACAATTATTTTACTATTGATTAGTACTCTATACCCTACCTCACTATATCCGAGTAAAATTCCCATATCAGCTTTTCTTTCCCATTTTGAAAATCTTTTTTGTTCTGGTACATGTACAAAAACTTTACTCCCGTATAATTTTAATTTTACCAAAGAATATATCAAAAGGTGTTTTTCTCTCAATTGTATTTGCGAGCGTTCGGTTTTTCAAATACGCTGCCGCGCACACTATTTCGGGCCAATATTGTTTGTGTACTTGTGCCTCAGCAAGTAAACAACGCGACATATCCATTATTGTCCTATTAAATCTTTCTGCCGTACCATTTAACTCGTGTACATATGAAGGACAATTATTCAAAATAATACCCTTTTCTCTCACGAACTTATAAAACCGATTATTCAAATACTCCTTGCCGTTATCGCATCTTAAAAACTTTACTTTCTTTTCAATTATATTTTCGGATTCATTTATAAATTGTACTAGGCAATCAAAAACTTCATTTTTTGTCTTTATGCAATAAATTTTGGCTATTTTACTATAATCATCAATAAATGAAACGAAATATTTTTCTCCATTAAATCCTGTAGTTCCAAATGGACCACAAACATCAGTATGAATAATTTCTAAAATATTTTTTGCTCTATTCCTCTTATTTTCGAACGGTAAATTGTGCATTTTATTTTCGATACAAATTTTACATTTCATAAATTCTGACTCAAGTTCGTTTGGAACACCATTAAATAACTGTCGTTTACATATTGTGTCTAAATATCCAAAGTTTATATGTCCTAACATTCTGTGCCACCTTTCCTTTTGATTCATGTTATTATTTAGATTAACTCTGTTTACAAAATTTACATTCTTATATAGCTTGCTTTTCATTTTATACGTACTATTATTTTTAAACGCTATTGCAATCATTTTATTATTACTATCATAAATTTTTGCTACATTTTTTTTTCAAAGTTACTATATTTTTATTATCCGTTAATTTCTCGACACTAATCAAATTCATATTCATTTCTTGAGCAAAATACACATTTTTAATTTTAACCTTATTTTGTTTCCCGAAGGTCGAAAAATAAGTAAGAACACATCCAATTTTAGTCGCTTTAATAGATCTATTATCTCCTAGGTAGATATTTACCGGTTCCTTTAGAATTATACAATTTTCAAAAAACGCATCATTATTTATTATGTGGTCTGAACAACCGCTGTCGAGCAACCACTCTATATCATCATTACCTACTTTATTTGTTTCAACACTCTGCGCTACCTGTGCCATCGTTGCTACCCAGGCGCTAGCATCTTCTTTGTTGTATTCGCCCCTGTTGACCCCTTGTTGTCAACGCTGACCTCTGCCACAATTTCGTCCTCTGTTGTAGCTGCCTCGGCCGCTTTCTCCACGTCCTCTGCTATGTGTAAATTCTTGCCCTGATCCGTTGCTATAACCTGTTTGGCTTCCGCTTTTGCATTCTCGTGCAAAATGTCCGAGCTTACCGCATTTATAACATCCTTCCTTATTTGCGGCAAATGCGTTTGAATTTCTTTCTTCTCTATCCTTCCGGTTTTTCATTTCCACCAATGTAATCTTACTTCTCACGTAATCTACAGTTTGATCCGATTCTTTTAATGTATCTATTAAATCTCCTATGTAACTGTATGACTCCGGCAACGCATTTAGCATATAATTTAACTTCTCTTTTTCGTTAATTTTTGCACCTGCACTTTTTAATTCATTGATAAATTTTTCAAATTCATTGAAAAATGATTCGGAATCACTAAACTTTTCAAGTCTTATTTTATATAACTTATTTCTGCATACAATTTATAGCGCTGTTGACTCCTTCAAATACATTTCATCAAATTTCTTTATAATTCCATATGCCGTTTCTTCATCTCCGACAAATTCCAATTGCTTATTTGTTATAGGACTATAAATGTAATTCATTGCCTTTAAATCTTTATTGTCCCAGTCTACTTTATCTGTACTCACTTTCTCTCTTTTTGTAACTTCATCACATTCTTTGAATTTCAAAAATAACATAATTCGTTTTTCCACATGTTATAATCCTGTCCATCAAATACAGGTATTTTAATTTCACCTTTGTCTGCCATTTCTTCGTTATTCTCGAGCGTTCCTTCGTGCTCAGAATTTTTCTTCACTTATGTTTCACTGGCACTTTTATCTCTATATTACTCGAGAGTCAATATATAGATAAGAAAAATTACCACTCACTTCGAAACCACGAACCTCTGGATCGAAACCATTTAACCATGCTCTGCTACCATGTTATAATAAATTGAGTCATGGTTAAAATAGAATATAAGTTTAATATAAATACTTTTATTTACATATGCTTGCCATACAGTGTTTATAGCTTTGAGTCTGATGATAGAGAGCAACCCGCGAGTTGGTCGTCGTCGCTTTTATATAGAGTCGAACAGTGTTTACTGTTTACAGTTATACAATATAATATGTATACATTCAACAATTAAATACCCGTATCTCTGTTCTCGAGTCTGAGGCCGCTGAGGTAGTGGGAGCACGTAAATGCTTCTCTCCAAAGACGGCTTCAGCTGGCGGCGTTTCGGGGTCGGGAGGGGGCGTTGCTGAGGGGTGCGAGGTCATTATTCATGGTTTTTTAAGAGATAGAAACACATTCAACGAGAAAATCTTAGAATTAGCTGCCTTATCACTGCTCAGCACCATTCTCCCTACTCTGCAAAAGAGCGATATAGCAAACGCTCGAGTTTTGTGCCTGCGTCGACCAGACGAGGTTCAGAGGGCCAATATTAACCTAACAAATATGACGAGGCATCGTAACGCTTTACAGACACGGCGTTAGACCGCACACATGACTGTCACAAAAAAAGAGACGAAAATACCGACACTAATACACGTAACGGACCTGAGCAAGACCCAACAAATATATCGGCAGCAACTTCGCCAACATCGTCACCATCATCAGCGTCATCAACATCGTCACCATCATCGGCGTCATCAACATCGCCCTCGTCGTCAACTGGGCACTCCACGTGACTGACGAGGCCACTCGATAAAGTGCTAGGGACTAGGAGATGCTTAAGGGTGGGCTTTCTCAATGTAAACTCAATTAGGGCTCGCATTGAGTTAGTCCGAAATTACTTAACGGAGCATCCGTCGTACGACGTCTTTGGCTTTGCGGAGACATGGCTGGATCCGATTGTGGATGACAGCATGATTAGCGTCGCGGGATATACTATTATCAGGCAGGACCGTAATGTTAATGGAGGCAGTGTTGCCCTATTTGTGCGCAACGGGTTGATAACTAAAAAGCTCACTTCATCTGACACTTTGGGTATAGGTAAACCTGGAATTCCAGAGTACTTTTTCTATCGCGTACAGGGGCGACTCACCTCCAGTATTGCTCGGAGTTATTTACAGACCCCCAAAAATTCCGTTGCAAAAGGACTCAGATCTTTTTAGTGTCCTGCGGGACCTATGCGGCGATTTCAGTCATAAAATCATTATGGGTGATCTGAACTAAGACCTACGATCTGGTTCAGATGACGCTGCCACCATCAAGCGTCTATCTGAAGAGTTATCTCTTCACATAATCCAGCATGTTCCCACGCATCATACCTCATCTTCTCACACTTGGATTGATCTAATCATGACCGACAAAAACGAAGCGATCCCTGGACTCTAGGAATGGGTGGCTGCCTAGTTTCAGCAAGCATTGTGTCATAGATGTCTTGCTCGACATCTACTCTCTTACTCCTGTGAAAGAGACTTTATTTACCGTGACTACAAGAGCATTGATACATCTACTCTTGTCAACCTCTTGTCTTGTTGTGACTAGATAGCCATAAATTCTATTGAAACCGATATGGATGGTTCTTTAAGTGCCCTTAACAATAATCTAAAATTAGCTATTGATGAATTGGCGTCGTTGAAAATGGTTTGCCCGCGTAAAAAGTATGCTCCTTGGTCTGGACCAGGGTAGAGGATTCTCATCGATAAACGCAATACTACACCCAGGCGCTATGAACGCAGGGCAGAGCGGAGCTTTTCAATGAGGTTCTTCGACTCACCAATAAGGTCGACATGCGTTCTGCTCAAGAGTGTGAATCCTTTCTTCGACAACAACTCTCAGACGCCCTTTATAAAAACAGAAATATTGGAAGGTAATTCGTCATCTCGGCCTCCTACCTGGACGTAAGGAGGAGAAGTTTTTCGGTTTCACCCCTCGAAAACATTGACGATGCAATGAACACTATTTTACTTGCAAGCGAGGAAGGCTTCACCTTCAGTACAGTCAATATGAGCGACGTCGTCCTTGCTATTTCATCCTTTTCCTCGCAAGCGAGGGGTATCGACGGTGTTCGGGGTGATCGTCAAGGCCCTCCCAATCGTTAGCAAGTTTATTGTTAATTTATTTAACTGCTCCTCCGCTTAGAGAGTCTTTCCGAGTATCTGGAAGCAGGTACAATTAATTGCTTTTAGGAAGACCAGCGCTCCTTCGAATGTCACCGAATTTAGTCCAATTGAGCTGCTCTGCTTCCTTTCAAAGGTACTTGAGAAGATCGCTCACACCCAGATCACGGAGTATCTTAATAAAAGTCAAATATTGGATCTCTTCCAGGCTGGATGCATCTAATGAACAACGAATACGGTTACAGACTGAGCAATTCTTGTGTGAGATTCATCTTCAGGGTTAGGAGGGATGAACATATTAGTCCCTACCGGAGGTGTCTAGTGTTACGTCCTGACTACTCTTAAATAAATAGTCACGGACGTAATGATAAGTGTAGTGGCAAGGCTGTAAACGGTATTAGTTCGCGCCTAACACTCTCACTGTTAGTCAATTAAATGAAAGAACTTACCTTTGAGTTCAGTTGCCAAGATGTAGACTTGAGGTCGTTCTGGGTATAAGAGAATGATTATAAAACGTTCGATACACGAATTATATTCACTGTAACTATGTAGTTTATTTAACTATATGTGAATATATATATATATATATATATATATATATATATATATATATATCAAATTGAATTACAATATTATTCACAAATAGTGAGAATAAAACTTAGGTATTTGGATTTATAACAATAAACTGTTTTCACTGATATATCGTCTATTGTCGGACGACGCGTACGGAGCCCGTGTCTGTATACGAACTGCTTAATTGGGTACATGCAAGGCTTTTTAAAATCTTCGTTCGCAATGCAATTTTTGTAGTATTTACAAAGTTAAAATTTCGGAAATTGTATACATAAAAAGTAGCGCTCGCGTAAGACGTCACGAATTGCTGATGTGCTGATTCGTCAGTGGCCTGCATTCGGCCAAATTGCTGATATCCTGATTCGTCAGTGGCCTGCATTCGGCCGTGTGTCGAAACTATTCGGTGCGTGTAATGCATTCTTCTTGGGAGAGTTTGAATTTCAACGTTTATATTCTTTTTAGGTTTTGAATAAATTTATGTAATAAATCACACGACGTCACACTAGAATGGCTACGCACCGATTCCAGAAGGTTCTACTTTGACGTCATTTTATTATAAAAGGGATTGGTGAGAATGGGTACTTGGCCTCATTTTTCATTAAATACAAGCTGAGACCCTCCGGCAGAGGAGTTCCTCCGTAACTAAGCATATCTACTGTGAACACTGAGACCGGGGCTAGATCCGTCCAGGTCGAGGGTGCTCGTTTCTGGAACTCTCTCCCTTCTATTCTGCAAAATCTACCATCCCTCGCCTCTTTCATAATAATTTTTCAGAATCATGTACTCTGATATTAAATGTGCAATACAGATCTATGACCAAACCTCACGTGTACAGCATGTTAGAATGGTTTATTGTGATATTTAATATGACCTAATGTGATTTTATGTGACAGTATTTTTACCAAAGTATTATTCTAATCTGTGTAGGACAAACAATTTTACCTTCTAAAATGCTGTAATTATATTATTTACATTCTCGTCTTGTTAGTTTGTATGCGACACCTTCTTATGTAATCTCAACGAATTCTAGTTTTTTTTTTGTTTTAAGCAAAATAAAGATCTCTCTCTCTCTCTCTCTCCCCCTCTTAAGAGGAGTTTTTTGTGAGTCATTTTAAGGATTATCAGCATACAGGCCAGACCCTTGCATCTTGGCTTACGATGAAACCCGTGGCATAGACTCCGGTCATCCCGATTTCTTGCCAGACTCTTCTACCACTAACATGCTGTGACTAGAAAACATTTTACACCTTTCTCAGGCCCCGGCCACTTTACCTAACATGACGCGATTGACATAATACTGGGACACCATGACGACTTCTCAGCAAATAGCCATCATCTTGAATAGAATCAGCTTCGATGAGAAGCGACTCAAATCAAATATCGACTTATTGCAGAAGGAGTGCAAGGAGCTTGTTTTTGTTGAGCCTGGCTTTCGCCGGTGGCTCTGGTGCATTGCGAGGGTCTTTTGGGACGAGGGTCTCACGTTGCATCACCGCTTTCTCTTGTCGTCGTCTCTTTCTGTTATATTCTCCTTCGCTCTTCTCTTCTGGGCTGTTAGTGAGACTTCCTTTTGACCTCTTGCTTCAGACACTAGCAAGTACCGCATTTTTGGGAAGTCGTCCTCGCACGTCTCTCCTTGCATTCTCTCGTATTACGTGTCACATTTTGTAATAGTCCACGTGACCCTTATAGCGTGCATCTTTATTTTTTCCTTCCTCGTGTTTTCCCTTAACTGGATCAGTAGAACTTTAAGTTATTTAGCACGTCCTGCGGTGCGTTTCACGTCCTGCGGTGCTCGATAAGCTCATCTACTTTCTTTTTTAACTTTGTTATATAGTCCTCTTCTTCTTTGTGAACTTCTATGGCTTCTTGCCGAGATTTTCTGTAGTCTGCTATTTGTGCCATTGACGAGGTGCTGTCCATGCTCCTAGCATTGGCAATGTTCCCTAAACTCTCTGTACTGGTCGTTCTTGATCCTAGAAATTCTCCTCCCAGGCAAAGCTCCGGCACCTTTAAGAAGTGCGTACTTTTTAGGCACTCGCCCTGTATAAAGCGTTTCGAAGAAACGTCTTATACCCAGGGCGAACACCTATTGGATTCGACAAAAAATGTGTTTTTTTTTCAATTCTTTTCGAGACATTTTTCATAAGAAGGTTTTTTCATAAAAGTATTTTGGCTATTTAGTAGAAAATTAAATTCTGAATGAATTCACAGTATTTATTAATTCTAAATACCCCATTGAAAAAAGTTTTTCTAGTAGTGAAGCCTCATTCTCCAAAAATTGATTTTTCGTCCGTGCGCAGGTCCGGATGTTCATAAGAAGTGACCTTATATTACACAATATACTTGCTCAAAACAACTTTTTTCAGTAAAATTTACTATATATATTAAATATTATGACGAGTAATATTATTAACTCGTCATAATCTCCCACAGCATGCCGAATAATAACATCATTAATGTCTACAGTTATGTTACAGGCAACGGCGGCGGGAGAGCAGGGGAGCGCACTACAAGTGTGAGAGAGAGTGGGGGAGAGAGAGAGAGAGCTCGAGAAGACTCACGCGCGACTCGGGAGATACGCGTCAGCCTCGGAGACGTTCGTTCGGACTACCTGATACTACGCGATTACGCGGTGTCCGACTTGGGACTCCGCGTACCCAGCCCCCTTGCAAAGCTGATGTGCAACGAAAGGCACCCAAGAGGCCGGTTTACGCGAGATTCGCCGACACCTTCCGTTGAACACTGCGACGAAGCGCCCCAGAAAGTCTCCGTGCGATTGCGCCTTCGAAGAGTGTCTGCGAACACGCTCTTTTGTAAGTACCGACTCTCAATACTCTTTCTCACCAGCCCTTCCTGGCTCGCTCGTGACCTTAGGCCGTTTGCGACAACGCACGCAATTTTGCCCGCGAATGTACTTTTGCTTTGTTGACTAATTTAGAATAAATTCAGTTCTTAATTGTTACTTCATGTTTCCTTTTACTTCTCGCACCTTGTACTGAAGATCCCTGCTGCCTCCGCGGGCACCTGTGACGCCTCACGCCACACGTACGTTTACCTGCGCTAGTCGCTGCACCGGAGAAACTAGACAAGGAGTCTCAATTATTACGAGGGAATCGACAGCAGTCCAGTCGCATTGCACGTAGCTAATGTCTGCGCGACTGCAACGACAAACGACTCACCCCGTTATAATATACTATATTCTACATAATCACCATGTATATGCAACTTTCTAGACATACTTTTGTAGACCAATAAAGGTAGAAACTGACATTTCTTCACTATACCCATACTAAATACTTAAAAAACTAAACTTTTCACGCTTGCTTCTATGAAATACTTGTAGAAATACTATATACGTTCAATATACTATATTTTAAGATATCACTGAGCATATGTATATCTTATATATACGTATGTTTGATATTTTATCCCTCCGCATAACCTTAAATCTTACGAAAATATGAATTGTATTCACTCTAACTATATTAAACACTTGCATTGTAAGTGTATCTTATCATACTTATCACCATGTGTATATATATATATATATATATATATATATATATATATACACGCCTACTTTTACTTATTTTTATAGAAAGTTACCTTATATTACATGTCATACTTGATTGAATCAATTTTTTTCACTCAAACTCACTATATAATGAATATACGGTATTCTGCATAACGCCTAGACTAAATTTTCAAAATAACCTATATTCCACTTAATATTTTCTTGAATTAACTATTTTCACTCAAACAACTATACAGGGTGACCCAATTTAAACGGGCACCGCTCATAACTCGTCAGGGACAGCCACAATCGAAAAAGTGGTGGAGACCAAAGTTGTAGGATATCGAAGGGGCAACCCGATGGTGACCTTGGATTTGACCTTGAACGCGTTTTTCAAGGTCATTTGAAGGTCAACTTTGGATTTTTAAATAGGAACCCCATTCTTTTATTGCGGGAATAGAAAGAGCGATAAATTTTACGTTCAGAATGGTATTTTCGGTTGCGGCACTGAAGGTCATCTCAATGTCCTGCAGCCAGAATTCGTAATTCCTCTAGCAACGCCAAATTAAAAAAAAGTGGTAGAGATCATAGTTGTTGTATAGGGAGGGGGGGGGGGGAGAATTGTGACCTTGAATTTGAGCCAGTCCTACAAGGTCATTTCAAGGTCATTTTTTCAGGTACGTCATGTTTTCCGATGAAGCCACTTTCCATAATACAGGTCAACTAAACCGACACAATTCCCACTATTGGTCCATTGAAAATCCTCATTGGACCCGTGCAGTCGATCACCAACATCAATGGAGTCTTGTAGTATGGTGTGGTATTGTTAATGGCTATCTAATTGGGCCTTACTTTTTTGACTGTAATGTTAACAGAGATAGATACCTCCATTTTCTGACAAATGAATTACCAAATCTGTTAGAAGAGGTTAATATACAAACCAGAATGCGTATGTGGCTTCAACATGATGGTGCACCTGCGCATAGAAGTTTAGATATTCAAGATTTTTTAAATCAAACATACCGTAATAGATGGATAGGTATTGGACGTGGTGAAGATCATGTTGAGTGGCCTCCACGATCCCCAGATCTCACGAGCCCAGATTTTTATTTATGGGGTTTTTTGAAAAACAGCGTGTATGCGGACGCCCCTACTACTAGAGAAAATATGATACAAAGAATCATTAATACTTGCAGAGGCATACCAAGGCATGTGCTTCTGTCGACTGTTGGAAGCTTTGAGCGAAGAATTCAACTATGTATTAGACATCATGGAGGGATTTTTGAACACTTAATTAGGTAAAGCTTAAACTCTATTTATAAAGTGATTTTTTCATGGTCTTGCCTTCATCTGCCGGTGTCTTCACGTCTTGCCTTCATCGGCCGGGCTATGATTCTTGACTTAATCGGCCGGTGTCTTCACGTCTTGCCTTCATCGGTCGGATCAAAATGGGACCTGAAAATCCACCCTGCTACGCCCTCGTCGTGGATCCTGGACATCAAGTTTTATAATGATGACAAAACTCAGGAAATGGTACGCTAAATGATTAAAATCTTTTCTTCTATTTTAAATTTACTACTTCGTTTAAAGTGCAACATTTTACACGCTTTCAGGATCCGGAGTCGAAAAAGTGGGTGCTGTTTGAAAAAAAATAATTTGACCTTGAAATGACCTTGTAGGACTGGCTCAAATTCGAGGTCACAACTCTCCCCCCCCCCCCCCCCTATACAACAACTTTGGTCTCTACCACTTTTTTTTAATTTGGCGTTGCTAGAGGAATTACGTAGGCGGGGTTTCATTCTGGCTGCAGGACATTGAGATGACCTTCAGTGCCGCAACCGAACATACCATTCTGAACGTAAAATTTACCGCTCTTTCCATTCCCGCAATAAAAGAATGGGGTTCCTATTTAAAAAACCAAAGTTGACCTTCAAATGACCTTGAAAAACGCGTTCAAAGTCAAATCCAAGGTCACCATCGGGTTGCCCCTTCGATATCCTACAACTTTGGTCTCTACCATTTTTTCGATTGTGGCTGTCCCTGACGAGTTATGAGCGGTGCCCGTTTAAATTGGGTCACCCTGTATATATTAAATAATGTATATATTAAATATATTATATTGTACACTACACCTAGCCTAAATTTTTGAAAAAACCTCATATTACATGTCATACTTGCTTGGCAACCTGGAACACCCGAGCGACATCAAGCCTCGTCTACGTGAGCACACGTGACGATACCCGGTGTCACCGTAGATATCCTAACCAACAAAGCCAGCCTTATGCCGACATCTTACGACTCGCTTTATCTCTGTGCGCACACAGGATAAAGAGAGGAACGAGACGAGTGACGAAGATTTGACAAGCCGTGAGCACACGACTCCATAAATCCGAGGGATAACCTCAAAATCCCTTTGCACTATCCCGGCCGTTACTGTGCGCACACAGAGCAGTCGAGATCGTTGTTACGCGATACATTCGGATCGGTGTAGCAGTGCGCACCGTACCGAATGAATTTCTAACTTCAATCCGCCACCGATCCGTCATACCGCCACCGTACCGAAACACCGTAGCCGCGAACACCGAATCATTCTTGTAACAAAATCGCGTAGATATTCTTGTAAATTGTCAACAGCGTTAGTTTAAATAATTCTATTTGTAAAGGCGAAATATTTTTAACAAGACGCATAATTGATTTCTGTTTTTGCCAGGATTTAACAACTGATTCCCAATTGCTATTCTTTACTAAAGAAAATATATTTTGTTATCATTAAAAACATAAGAACAAACTCTATTCTTGCCCCTTTTCCCTATCCAAATCCTGGAACCGACTGACTATCCAGTCTCCTGGGAAAAGTTAAACCATTACAAAACAATAATTTTTGTTTTTAATTTATAATAAATCACTTATTTAATAATTCCATTGAAGTACTTTATTAAACGCAGGATACGCATACATGGGACACTTTTAAACTTCAACTAATTATATACATACACGCACATATATCACTAATAATTAGAGAAAAATAATAAAAATCAAACAATATTAATATGCACTAACAATATATGCAACACGATTTACAATTTAAAATTGAAAACCAAAAAAAACTAAAATCTAAAAAACTGCTGCCAATTCAGTGGCACATAGTTTCCTCCAACTAAATTTATAGTTCCAATAGATAGAATATTATTCAAATATACAATGTTAATGCTTTTTTAAATATTTTCAATTTCGATAATTTTGTTGAAGGAGCAATTAAAAAATAATACAAAATATTGTGGATCTGAATAAGTTGGAATTGAGTACAGGGCAACTACAAACGAAAAGTTTTATTTATATTTCAATTGTATTATTAATATTTTACAATATGTTTGTGATTAATATGATGCGTCATCATACTGATGTGTATATATGTGTATATGTCAAAATGATATATATATACACACACACACACATATATATATATATATATATATATATATATATATATATATGCATAAAATAATCGTATGTTGATCCCGATTTCAGACGCCACAGCTTTGTGAATTAAACCCATTCCGCTTCTACTCTTTGTACATCCACGTTGCATTTATTTACCATGTCGTTGTAACCTCGCTTTAGTCGGCTAATTCTAATGCTTGCGCAGACAGGTCTGCTAGAGTATATTATTTATGATGCATAATTTAATATCCTTATCACTATATTAGACGCCACATCTTTGTGAATTGAACCTATTCCGCTTCTACTCTATGTACATCCACGTTGCATTTATTTACCATGTCATTGTAATCCCGACTTAATCCTCTAATTCTTATGCATGCGCAGACAGGTATGCTAGAGTATATTATTTATGTCGCATAAATTAATCGCATGTTCATCACTATTTTAGATGCCGCAGCTTTGAGAATTGAAACCATTTAGCTTATACTCTTTGTACATCCACTTTGCATTAATTTACCATATCGTTTTAATCCCGCCCATTCCTCTAATTCTAATGCTTGCGCAGACAGGTTAGCTAAAATATATTACTTATGACACATAATTCAATATCCTCATTACTATTTTAGACTCTGCATCTTTGTGAATCGAACCCATTTAGCTTCTACTCGTTGTACATGCACGTTTTATCAATTTACCTTGTCGTTGTAATATCGCCTCAGTCGTCTAATTCTAATACTTGCTCAGACAGGTCTGCTAGAGTTTATTATTCATGGCGCATAAATTAATCGCACGTTTGTCTGTAATTTAGTCGCCACATCTTTGTGAATTAAACCCATTCCCCTTCTACTATTTGTACATCCACGTTGCATTTATTGACCATGCGGTTGTAATCTCGCTTTAGTCGGCTAATTCTAATGCTTGCGCAGACAGGTCTGCTAGAATATATTACTCATGACGCTGTTACGGATGGGTGGTGGGTAGGTCCTGTTCTGTGAACGAATGAAGAAAGCAGCTGGAGTAGGCTTACGATGCTTTATTCTCTCAAAACTAGAGCTCCGCTCGGTTTGATAGTTGCCGGTGATCTGCCCGCTTCGCCATCGATGCGACTCGTCGATGGCGAGCGGCTCCACGTGCAGAAGTGCATTCCCTGCATTTCTGCCCGAGGAGACTCCGGGCACCGGCTCTGTCTGCTGACGCCACGCTGCATGCGTTGCGAGCAGCTGTCATCGGAGATGCCACCGGAGAGCTCATGACTCATCCGTGACACGTCCGAGGCCGCGCGGGTGATCGACCTCGGCACCCAAAAAAACAAAACAGAGTTAGCCGTGCCTAGAGTGCTCGGGTATGAGCGTCGGAGTGCGCAAGGGCGCACTTCGCGCAAGTGCGTGAATCTACTTTAATTTAACTATTCCAATGTAGTGATTTAGATTCTATTTTACATGTTCATACTTGAATTTAGCATGAATCTCTCTTTTCTTCTAATTTCTATCTGAAACTTTGTGATCCTGGATGCTAGGTGCATAGCTAATATGCAGCGATTATAGTCCCTAGCGAATTGGATTCTAATCCAAACCTCTTATTGATTTGTGGAAGACGCAATAAGTATTATGTGTGTGTTCTTGTAAGCGCGTGTGTTGTGCTTAGCAGCCGCTGCTGCCTTACATGGATGTGCGAAGCAAAGCTTTTTTTTTTTTTACATATTTACTATTATAACTGTGTATCGTTATCATTTGTATGCATGTAATTTAAATTTATGATATTATTATTTAACATTAATTAATCATTAATTTTGACATTAATTAACATTAAAATTATGATATTATTACCCAACATTAATTAACATTAACCCGTACAGGGCCAACGAATTGTATATTATAAAATTAAACCAATATAACGCCGATGGCTTTACGTGAAGCTGAAACAAAAGAAACAATGAACATTTTGCATTGCGCGCTGCAGGCTAATGCACTCTTATGAACTAAATATTTTGGACGTATTATTTCACCGCGCCGCGAAGGCATTCGCCTTTCTCGCTTGGAGCAGCTTGGCTTTTTCAATTTTATTACTTTCTTTTCCTATAATAAAGCAAATAAGCGAGCTGGCAACGTTGCCTGCCTTGTGCGAGCAGGCAAAAAAAAATAATTTCTCCTCTATTATACTTCTCAGCGACCTACTAGGGGAGTTAATCGGTCTTTACAGGACGGTGAATATTACGTCGATGATTCGGCTAGGTTCCGGAGGAATTCGCGCGCCATTTCCAAATGCATGATTGTTTTCTGTTGTTTCGTGAGATCACGCATGGGCTTACCCGCGCGGTAGCGTACAAAACACCATATCAGTCCGATCGTGATTACGAGGGCGCCTATCATGGACCACGATGAGTATCCGAAGATGCTTGAATAATTGCTCAGATTCTTTAGCTCGAGCGCCGTAGCTGTTCTCTGCGTGATTACCCGAGCTTTGTTCACGATTTCGCGTAGGCCCGCCCCGGCTTTTAAATTCTCGAGGTCAGTGCCGTGCAAATTTTTGGCGCGGTAGGCGGTCTCGCTTGCTATGGCTTGCTCAAAATCCGCTTCTGAGCTCGCCGATGCATTTAAACTCGCGATTATTCTAGAAACGTTAAACTGGACTGTTTCGAAGGTTGTTTTGTTTACTCGCGCGGTGAATGACCGAGATGCCGTCAGTCGCGCATTGCCCGTGTGCGCCGCGCATCCTTCATGGAGTTCGAGTATGCCCGCGCCTAATAACCGGGTGGCTATATGTTCAGCGCGTAAGCATTGGATGAAAATGTCCTCTGGCCATCCAATGATTCCCGAGTTTTCAACTGGAAAATCGTTGGGCACGACTTGGACGTTGCAGACAAGTCCTTGCAGTTGTATAACTGCCTGACCGAGCGTGTACGCTATACCCGCTGTCACCCCCTGTACTTTGACTATTTTCTGCGCGTCGTACGGATAACCGGGTGCTAGCTCCCCGATTTTGACGACCGAAATATCTGCGCCGGAATCCGCGTAGAATTTACCCGATCTTTTTAATAGTTGCGGGCAATTCACGGTGATGACCGGTGGCTGTCTGCCCGCGGTTAGAAACTTGATTTTTGCCGAAGTTAAATGTTGCTCATTTTCCCGCTCGGTATTATTTTCCGATTCGCTAGACTCACGCTCGACGCTTCAGGATCGTGTCGAACGTGCGTCTAGTTTAAATTCTCGGCTTGCTCATTGCCGCGGTCTGCACCGCGGTTTCCCTCTTCCTTATCGTTTGATTCGTCCGAGCGATTTTCATTACCTTGATTCTGATTTCTCTTTTTATTGAATTTTCCGTTACCGCGTTTATTTCCAGAATTCGGATTGTCGTTGTAGCCCCCGCCCGATTTTTTATTAACAGGGCCCCTGCTGTTTTTCTTGTCGGGGTTTGCGATCAGTTTTTGGGCCGCGTGTTTGATTAACAGATTGCAGCTGTCCACCGCATGGGCCGTCAAGTCGCAATAACAGCAGTGGGATCTAGGTTTCGGTTTCTGGTCTTGAGATTGGGCCTCCCCCGAATTTCCCGGGTTTGACTCGCGCTGCTGATTCTTCCCAGTGTCGACCTCTTCCGCCGTGGACCTACGAACCTGCGCGGTTGGCTTTACGGGCGGAGTTACAGTATGGCTCGCGTTTCGTCCACTCTGTTTCCCCTCGAACTCGATAGCCGCCGTTATTGCGGCGCGTAGGTCTTTCCGAGATCTACTGCGCACTAGGTGATCTAGCAGCGCCTTCAGCTCGAATAGGAATTGTTCCAGCACGTCTTCTCTCGCGTGGCGAGTCCGAGCCTCTCTGTCCGCCAGGGATAGGTCGGGGACCGAATTTACAATTGTCATGAACCGGTTGTACAGTTTTTATACGCGTAACCCGTAATCGCCCACTAGCTCGTCCGGGTACTGGTTAATGGCTCTTATTTGCGCTTGGATTTGGTCCGCGATACCGATGTTGGCGAAATGCAGCGTGAGATCGTGAAGAAGCTTTTCTACGGAGGTATAGTTGACTATTCTTGCGTGGTACTCCTCTGTACTTTTCCCTTTCAGTCTATTCGCGATGTGCAACAGCATGTATTTCTCGTGGCTTTGACCGTACGAGCTCATAACGTCGCGGATCGCATTGCAAAATAAATTAAGATTATCGGGATCGCCGTCGAAATACGGGACAAAGGCGGCCGCTTGATGGAACGGCATTCTTGACTCGTACAACTTATTTTCAGACCAAATCGCGGTTACTCGTTCCATGGGCGGCTCGTGAGGCGGTCATTCATCTCTGCGACTTTGTCTATTCCCCGACTCGTCGTATGACGCGCGGTTACGTTTCTTATTCGATCCCTCGTCCGGCAGGCGTCGTTTCTCGCCATCCGATGGCTCACAGCGCGGTGGCTCTCGTCGGGTCGGCTCGGGTCCACTACGTCTACCCTTGTCTTTATTAGGATTATTTCGTGAGCTTTTATCATCGCTGTTCCGTAAGCTCTTATCGCCGCGACTTCGTATCACCTTTTCCGGCGAGCCTGCGTGCTTCGATCCGTAGTTGCGCGTCCTTTCATTCTCGGCGGGATTAACACATCTAACGCCTCTTCGTTGGGCGTAATTGTCCTCGCGTTCGCTCGCCTTCTTGAAAACGACTGCTGACGTCCTGCTAACGGAGTCGCTGTCTGATTCACTTGATGAGGTATAAACGGCTCCGATATCTATTTTGGATTCTAATTCGTAGCTGAATTCGGTACTCGACTCATCGCTAAGTGTGCCGAATGAGCCATGTTCAGACGCGTCGTCGGACTCGCTGTCGGGCTCGAACTCGTACTCCGTGTCCGAGCGGACTTGCTCTACCTCGTTTACTTTTCTACGGGGGGATCGCTGCGCTGGTCTGCGAGGGCTTGAATTTGACCGATTGCGGATGCGTGCGGGGGCGCGAGGGCCATTCGCCGCGGGACCCCCGATTTTGTTTTCTTGATGTCTCGGTCCGGACGGGTTAGTGACGCTTGCCCCGGCTTTCCGGATTTCTCGGGATCCGCTGTTCTCTTGGTCCTCGCACGTCTCTCGCGCTCACGTGCCTCGTAAGTGTCCTTTACGAATGCTGCCAGCCTCTCCTCGCGCTCGTTCGCGCGTTCGTCTTACTTGGTTTTTCTTCGCCGTGCACGGTCGCGCTCGCTCCTACGATGCCCGCGACTGTCGCGGCTGCCCGTCCCGATCTATGCTATGCGTTACCGTGGACTGATCGACACCGTTATCCTCGACCACAAATGCTCTTCGTTCGGAGCGTCGACTTTTGACGAAGTCGCTGGACTCGCTACCACTGCTCGAACTCACACGTGACTCTACGGGGCTTTTTACGCGCTGGTTATGTTTCGGGCGATTCCATCGTGCGGCCCGCCGTAGTTGGGCGGATTTGGGGCCCATTGCTGCGCTGCTGACTGCCGCATTCTATTCGCTGGGTCGACGGGTGGCCGTTGCCTTCTGGCCATTGGGTTGATCACTCGATTCTGCGGGTTCGCGCAGACGTATTTCCCCTCGTAACGCCTCTTTCTAAACGCGCGATTTTCTTGATTTTTTCTGCGCTCGTTCGGATCCTCCCAGACTGCTCTTTTTATGTCGTGGTATGTTTTAATCCCCTCTAAGAATTTGCTATCGATGTTTAGCCGCTGTTTCGCTGCGAGGGGTATTCCGAACGGGCCGAAAGCCTTGTCCCCGTTACGCGTAACCGAGTCCAACTTAAGCTCGCCCATTTTGTCGCCTAGATTGTCTAGTTCCTGTAGAATCGGCGATTCCTTTTCTACCTCGGCTAATGCCCGTGCTCCCGCGCCTGAAGCAGCCGGGCTTGCAGTTTTATCTTTCGAGCGATCGCGGCTCTCCTCCCCGGAAATTTTTTCGATCAGGCGCCGTTGCGATAATTTTGCGTTACCGGCTAGCAGTCGCATTTGGTCCGCTTGCCAGTCACCGGTTATTCTCATCGTGCGTTGAACGGTGTCCGAACCGTCCAAATCCAGCACTAACTGACTGGCGGTTTTCACAAACGCTCTCCCCTAACTGCGTAATTCAGCGGCTGGTCCGCGCCGATGGCTGGTGGCTGCGTTACCCCCTGGTCTGCTGTACTCGAGCTCATCGGTGGCTGGTCCGCTCCGACGGCTAATCATTGGCCCAGGTGGGCTTTGAGGGCCGAAGGTCGGCTTTGTGGCACGAGACCTTCTCCGGTTCGTGGAGAGTTTGCTCCCGCGTGTTCGACCGTCGCTTATCTCCCTTACTGCTGGAGCCGGGAATGCGAGCTCACGACGGCCGAAAAAAATTCTTTTTCGAGCTCGAGAATTTATCTCCAGCCTCGGCGACTATGCTGTGTAAATTTTTACACTTGGTGAAGGTTCCTTAATTATGGGCTGTTTGCTTGTCCAGTCGTCCCAACTCCCTGCTTGAAGCGCTCTGCGATGGGGCCGCAGAAATAATTTCCGCGCACTGGGATGTTGGTGGTCGTTAAAACAAAATGACCTGCAGTACGCTGGATTGCTTCTGCGCTGTCTCGTAGATACTGCGACAGAGCCCCACAAGGGATGCCAGATGTTACGGATGGGTTTTTGGGTGGGTAGGTCCTGCTCTGTGAGCGAATGAAGAAACGCAGCCACCAGCCATCGGCGCGGACTGGAGTAGGCTTACGATGCTTTATTCCCTCAAAACTGGAGCTCCGCTCGGTTTGATAGTCGCCGGTGATGAGCCCGCCTCGCCATCGATGCGACTCGTCGATGGCGAGCGGCTCCACGTGCAGAAGTGCATTCGCTGCATTTCTGCCCGAGGAGACTCCGGGCACCGGCTCTGTCTGCTGACGCCACGCTGCATGCGTTGCGAGCAGCCGCCATCGGAGATGCCACCGGAGAGCTCATGACTCGTCCGTGACAACACATAATTCAATATCCTGATTTACTATTTTAGACGCTGCATCTTTGTCAATTGAACCCATTTAGCATCTACTCTTTATACATATACGTTGCATTAATTTACCTTGTCATTGTAATCCCGCCTTAGTCCCCTAATTCTATTGCTTGCGCAGACAGGTCTGCTAGAGTATATTATTCATGGCGCATAAATTTATATTTTTATCCCTATTTTAGACGCCACAGCTTTGTGAATTAAATCCATTCCGCTTCTACTCTTTGTACATACACGTTGCATTAATTCACGTGGTCGTTGTAATCTCGCCTTAGTTTTCTAATTCTAATGCTTACGCAGTCAGATCTGCTAGTATATTATATACATGAAGCATAAATTAATATTTTTATTCCTATATTAGACGCCATATCTTTGTGAATTAAACCTATTCCACTTCTTCTCTTTGTACATCCACGTTGCATTTATTGACCATGTGGTTGTATTCCCGCTTCACTCCGCTAATTATAATGCTTGCGCAGACAAGTCTGCTAGAATGTATTACTCATGACGCATAATTCAATATCCTCATTTACTATTTTAGACGCTACATCTTTGTCAATTGAACCCATTTAGCATCTACTCTTTGTACATTTACGTTGGATTTATTCACCATGTCATTGTAATCCCGCCTTAGTTCTCTAACTCTTATGCTTGCGCAGACATGTTTGCTAGAGTATATTATTCATGGCGCAAAAATTAATCGCATGTTGATCCCTATTTTAGGCGCCGCAGCTTTGTGAATTAAACCCATTCCGCTTCTACTCTTTGTACATACACGTTGCATTAATTCACGTGGTCGTTGTAATCTCGCCTTAGTTCTCTAATTCTAGTGCTTACGCAGTCAGGTCTGCTAGTATATTATATACATGAAGCATAAATTAATATTTGTATCCCTATATTAGACGCCACATCTTTGTGAATTAAACCTATTCCACTTCTTCTCTTTGTACATCCACGTTGCATTTATTGACCACGTGGTTGTAATCTTGCCTTAGTCCGCTAATTCTTATGCTTGCACAGACAGGTCTGTTAGAATATATTATTTATGGCCTACAATTTAATATCCTTATCACTATATTAGACGCCACATCTTTGTGAATTGAACCTATTCCGCTTTTACTCTTTGTAGATCCGTAATTAATAATTTTAAGTTATTTCTAAATCAATAAATAAAAATTAAACTTATATAATTATGATAAAAATATAAATAATGCTTTAATACGCATTTAGGCAGGGTTCGTTTTATAAAACATAAGAATCTTACACAAAATTTAATTGAACCCAAACTTTTATTTATTTTTCATTTGGCACAATGTGTTTTTAATTTTGCATGTGTATATTATATATAATTAGGAAACAAATATATTATTGTGCAAAATTTAGAAGTCTATTTAATATTTATTTATTACTTATGTTGAACGTATACGTAGCGAAAAAAAATCAAATCTTTATGATATTTATTTGTGTCTATTTAAAGTTTATCGAACTCAGGCTGAAATGATCTTTTGTAATTTAGGTTTAAAAAAGTTTATAACTGATTTTAACAGATAATAAAGTCAGGATTTGAGACTATATATAAGTTGTAACGAGGATCAACGTCCCTTGCCTTGCCGGTAATCGAGGTATGATAGAGAGTGACGAAATAGGGCGGCGTTGGCTCAAGTGGTAGCTCGCACGCCTAGAGATCTCGGGAGAGCCAGATCGATTCTCAGTCCCGGCGTCACCTTTTGTGATTTTTTCCTCTCACGCCAAAGTCTCACCCCGTTACATTGGCTCTCAGTTCGTGGGTTACTTAGGAAGGAACGCGCAAATCGCGATTTTCGGCTTGTGCGAGAAACTGTTGCGAATTTCAGATGGTCGCGCGAGCGACGTAAACACGAGCATCCCCGTGTCGTTTAGGTAGCGTCCATAATCTACGTAGCTGATTTAGGGGGGGGGGGTGTGACGAAAGGCTACGCTAAGCCACGTGGAGGAAGGGAAGGGGGCTCTAAGTCAACAGTTACGTAGTTTTTTTCTACAAAAAAAATTGAGTTCAGCCATGAATTCGCGGGGTCCACCAGACCTGCAGGTTGCGCGACGCACAAGAGTCGCGCATCTATAAATAAAGCAGCGCTCTCCCCCACTCCCGCCTAGTGCAGTGTTTTTGTTCCCTCTGCTGATAAACGTCAAAACATCAGTTTGGCGAGTAGATAGGCTATAGGCATACTGGCTCATGCGGATTCTAGCTCACCACCTCCTCTCTCAGTGTGAGCCAGAATCCGAGCTGTGTATTTTAAATGGAGGGATTGTCGATCCCTCCCTTTCCTCCCCTAGCGACCGAGAATTCTTCCCCCTCTCAAAGTGAGCCAGTAACCGTAGTATGTATAAGTTCCAATCTTCCCTTCTCCGTGTCCCGAAAAAAATTTAGTGGTGGGTTCATGCTCCTCCTCCTTCGCGCAGGTAGATACGGTGACCCTCGCACAGGTGTTTTCCTCTTCTTTACGGAATGTATGCGAGAAATGCTCCTTATACAAACTTCACGTAGATAATTCTGGGACACGTATACAAACTATCCCACGCGGATGTATACAGATTCCAGCGACATGTGTTTTTTCCTTTCGACTGCAATAAGTTAGTCCCTCGTCTGCGTGGATAGATTGCATAGGTACTATCCATCACATTTCCAATACGATCCTCACGCAGATATGGACGACGACCCGCGCACAAGTGTTTTCTGACTGAGAAACGCGAAGCTAGAAAATATTGACCGCCGACTATACATACAAATCCCACAGGTACTATCCCTTTTAATTTCCCAGAGACAACACTGCTGTTTAAACATAATTTGCAGAGATATCTGATTGGGTTTTGTTGGGAACGCACAGATGTCTCTCGCACCGATATACAGCAATTCTCTTAGACGTCCTAAATAAATTCAGGTGAGATTTTCTCCAAGATCTTTTCTTGTGAGAAGAGGATAATCTCGCATTCTCACAGTCGAGATTCCAAAAAATGAGAATGTACTGAAAGGAGGTGGACACTAGTTTTTCAAAATTGGTGAGGGAAATTTTTTCACGAATCGTAAGGCTTTTCACCCTCGATAGATGTGAGGAGGTGTGTCTTTCAAAAATTAGGAGAGAAAACTTTTACACCAATCACAGGACTTTAGAAAAAATGCTGTGGAAAGGGAAGCTGCTGTTTTCGCAATAAATAGCCCACCGTAGGCTACGGTTAGTCAGTTCAATTTTCGGTTTCAAAATTTAACGTGTAGTAAAATGTCATCCAAGAGGACTCCAGGAAGCCGCAGCAGCAGCAGCAGCAGCAGCAGCAGTAGGAATAGCATCAGAGCGATGCAAGGTAGGATTCGTTGGCTAATTGCCAACGCTCCAACATTGCTTATGATGTTGGAGCATGTCTCCTGGGCCATGGAGGCAATCAATTCATGTAAGTAAATAATTATTTTGCTTTTCATAATTAAAAAAAATAAAAAAATAATTTTTCAAAATTTATTTTTTCCATTTTTTAGTGCCATTGCTGCCACCACTTGCTGCTATGTAGCAATTATATGAAGGAATTAGTCCAGGAAGCTCTTCACCCAGCAATCCCCAGCGAGAGAGACCCAGCTCGTCGCCCAACCCTGCCCACGGAGAGAGTCCAAGCTCGTCGTCCAGCACTGCCCGCCGAGAGAGGCCAAGCTCTCAGCCCAACACTGCCCGCCGAGAGGAGCCTTCAGCGAGTACTAGGCCCAGTCGTCCGGCGGATAAGAGGACAAGCTCGAAGAGGTGGAGCTCCGGTTGCAGCACCTCATCTAGTTGCGGGTCATGCAACTCGGTGAGGAGCATTAGGAATTTAAAACCTATTCCAAAAAAAGCAAAATTGGATGGTGAGTTTTTTAATTCATAATAAATTTTTTTTATATAATTATAATATTTAATATTAATTATTTTGGATCTTTTTTGTTTAGGTGATTCAAAAACTGAGAAGCCGTCAGGTCGTGGGCTGCTTAGTTTGAAGAAACAAAGCAGTAGCAGTGGCATGCAGCCCATCACTCAACAAAACCCCAACACTCAACAGCAACAACAGCAGCTGTTTTTAAAATGAAGGAGTGAGAATGGGACGGATATGAGGGACGAAGGGAAAACTCGGTTCTTCTGGCGTTATTCGCTTTTATTTCGGCACTTATGAACTTTCTGCATTACACTCTACTCACGGACTACAGTTTTGTACGTGGTCACCCTGAAGTAGCAGGAGCGCTCTTGAAAAGAGAACCAATTTGGGCTGCGAGCTGGGGAGCGTCCACTCTCTGTGGCTGCCGGACGAGGAGTCAGCCCGCGCCGCTCGCGGCGAGCTGGCGCGGCTCGGCTCGGCTCGTCTCCCCACTCCGCCGCCGGCGCGAAGGGAGGGAGGCGTGCGCGCGAAAAATTCA
>QLSS01000536.1:37878-69502 GCA_024372645.1 Trichomalopsis sarcophagae | reverse complement strand
TCCAAGCTTTGACGATTTCTGGAACTGAAAGTAATATTCATGAATAACAGAAGCTTTGGAGATAAATATTTCATTAAAAATAAACATTTAAATTATCTTTATACATACCTGTAACTGTTATTTCAATTTCTTTTAAGTAATTTGCTAGATCTTTCAGTTTAACGATTTTCTCAGCAGTGTAACGAAATCCTTCTTCTAATTTGTCATACAAATCAGGATTGGTCATAAAAAAATTTATTACACAATCGTGTAAGTCACTTCTTTTCTGAAATTTCATTTTCTCAGCACTTCTGCACTTTTGTTAAAAGGATTTTTTTACTCTTCTAAACAGGTTATGTATATGTATATGTGGAATCAGCGGTATCGGTTGGCGGGAATTTTTTGTTTTTTGTTACATCGAAATTATTGGAATTCAATTCATTTGCTGTGTGTGTGTGTGTGTTTTTCAGACAAATAGTTGGCGCGTCAGTCTACACTCACAGCGAATACTGCAAATTATAAACAAAGTATATTGTATACTGTACATGGTCTTAAAAAAAATTATAATATTACAACCGAGCGACGTTAGGAGGTAAATCATGCTAGTATTACATTAAATATTGTAATTGTCTAATATTACTGCTGTAGTGTTTAATATTTTATCTGCTAATGCTTGCTTTTTTATAGACTACGCATATAACCTTAAAATGGGTTTTGACATCATCAAAAAGACAATCGTAAAAAAACTTCTTGAATCAGACGATTTCAAGTACTTGTATGATGATAACCGAGTTGAACACAAGAGTGGACAAGATATAAACTTTTTTGGTTTCGTTTCCTCAGAGCTGCAAATAATCACAATATTGTTCAGACAAGTAAGAAAAATAATACTATTTCCTATAATTATAATTATAACAGTAACCCTGTAATACTTATCGATTGATTTTTATTTTTAGATGCTGAATTGAAAAAAATCTGGAGGAATATGAGGACACAGTTTGTAAAATTAAACTTGAAGAAGACATTACGCGAGCATATCAGTAATGCTCAGCAAAATTTTTATGAGCACATGATATTCTTAGAAGACTACATTTCTCACAAGAATGCTGATACTTTTCATACCCCCAATAGTAAAGAAATAATATTGAGATGTTACAATCAACTAATGGGGAATACCGAGGAACCAGTGGATCCAGAAATTGTACGTGCAAACCTAGCTGAACCAATTATAGAAGCGAACCACGATGAATCGAGAGATTCTGACTCTTCAGATTACCTGCAGAATTATACAGATGTACGTTTTCTCTTTGCCAACAAAGATATTGTCGATTCCGATACAACTGTTGATTCAAACGTAAATGCTGACACAACAGTTGATGATGAAGTTTTATGTTTATCTGATACAGAAGAACTTGAAATTCTTAAGGGATATGAATATACTGTATTTGAGAAATTGACTGCTGACACGAAGAAGGATTGTGAAGATCTACAGGTTTTGCCTCAACCTCTGATATTTGAAGAGAAAAGCGAAGAAAAAGTTATGCCTAGTGTCCGATCCAAAACTAAGTATTGCTCTTCTGAAAGCAAGCAACTAACTTTTAAAAACATTGAATCTCTACAAGTTTTGCCAGATCCCTTATCATTTAAGGAAAATGCTGAAGAAAAACTTTTGTCTGTCGTTCGTTCCAAAAATGAGGATTACTCTTCCAAAAAGAAGCAAGGTATTTCTCAAGAGATTTTACAAATTTTCTATTACAGTCTAAATGACCCAGCATTCCGTGAAATAAAAGTTCAGCTAATTTTAAAATCAGTGAAAGAATTCATTGAAATGATTGCTGAAGAAAAAGCTGACTTTATTTAAAAAAAATATTTTATAAGATAAATTCTACATTTAGTTTATTTTCTCATGCCATTGTATAAATCATTTCAGTGACAATTCGCTTAAATTTATTTATTTAAAAATGCGTTACTTAAATAATTTGTGTAAAAAGTTTACTTACAATAAAGTATCACATTATATTAATTAATAATAAATGTCACTAATCATTAATATGAGACCCTTTTTCCTTTCCCAATTATTATGTGTTAAAAAAAAGTTGATGCAAAAGTCTTAGCGATAAGCAATCAGTCTGATACAGTCAGATACAGTCTTTCAGATTATTCATTTTTATTTAAAAATATATATGAATTATACATGTTAGGTTTAAAGCTGTACATACATATTTCTTTACAAATTTTTATTAAGACGTACAATTATCATATATCTCTTTTTGATGCTTATATAATAATATAATAAATTGTTCAACTCTCACAATCTTTCCCACTGCCAAGGAACAGATCCTGCAGGGGATACTACATATTGACACAATTGTTCGCGAATCCTGAAGGCTTTAATATTGTTGCGGTTATTGGTACCGTTAAAGCCATGATTTTGAAGTTGAACGTTGACATGATTATCTTGTTCTTGATGCCATCTTGTTCATCTGACCCAGCTTTATATCAATTAAAAAATTGTGTAAGCATACAGTGCTCATTATTATTGTTTCACCTGTCGAAACTTGCCATGGAAGAATTTTTTCATTGACAAGCCACTTCTGTGACAACTCTCCAAAAGCATTTTCTATTATAATTCTAGCATGACTTAATCTATAATTAAATATGCGCTGGGGTACAGTAATATTGTTATTCCTTAAAAATGGCTTCATTAAATATTCTTTTAGCGGGAATCCACCATCTCCAATTAAAAAGAAAGGGCAGTTAACGTTAGAACCAGGTAATAATCGTCCTTGTGGAAAATTAACATTTCCATTTGCAAGAGCGATCCCTAAATCGCTGTGTGTAAAAATACCCGCATCATTATTTGAGCCTGCAAAAATTTAAAATGATACAACATTACAGAAGAAATTTAGATATCAGAGATTATTCCAAAATATAATGTTACCAAAATCTCCAACATTAGCCCAGATAAAGCGCTTATCAGCATCACAGCATGCCATTAGTACTAGACTATAACATTTTTTGTAGTTTCAAAAAAGACTTCCACTATTGGGTGGCTTTTTAATCCTGGAGTGCCTACCATCGATAGCACCTATACAATTGGGAAAATGCAGTTGATTCATAAATCCATTAGCAATATTTTGGAACTCCTCAACTGTTGGCAGACGTATGCAGAGAGGTCCAAGTACCTCGTACAATACACGGCAAACTTCTTTAATGACAATTTCTACTGTTGATAGACCAATGTCATAAAACAAACTGATTGTCTTCGCTGCATCACCATAAGCTACATAACTAAAACAAAAAGATATATTTGTTAAAAAATTAAATTCGAACTTTCAAAAAGGGCTTGTAATAAATGTTTTATAAACTTACTTTAATGTTAATGCTAAACTTAATTCTGGTGGCAACGATGGTCGAATGCTTCTTTTTATCAGCCTATTCTCAACTAGTTCATACAGTATCGTAAATGCCTCAATATTCATCCTTGTAAATCTCTGGAAATCCTCTTCATCATTCAGTCGAAAATATTGAAAAACTCTTTCATATCCACTGTATCCTGTTAAATAATTAGAACGTATACGTGGTTTGCTCCACCACCTCCTTAATCTTCTCCTTCCATTAATTTCTTGAATGTACAATATATAATCTAAAGCTACTTCAATTACTTAAATAGCCAATCTCTCCATTTTTCTGAAATATGATTTTAACTTTTTTTATTTACATATTATACTATATAACTTGCACACTTTGGATTAAACCTGAGACACACAATTCAACTATGACTAATAAATAAAGTTATTTACCTTCATTTTAATTTAGAGGATGTTATAGAGGATGTTCAAAACAATATTGCTCCAAAACTCCAAAATACAACCACTCATTTGTAGGTTATGTGTGGCAAATCCTATGGTTTGTTCACTCGATACCTCCTGAACGTGCAACTTTTACTCCTGTTGGATGCAATGAAAATCACTAGATTTTCAGTTGCGATTTCAACGCAGTCGCACGCGGCCGAACGCGATCGTACGCGAACGCACGCTGCTATGTGGGAAGGGCATGACACTGTGTCGTTTTCCGAGCTTGCCATCATACGGAAGCAGGAGTGAGGGAGAGTACCAACTTTGTAGTGCCACACTCCCTTATAAACAATAACCATAAACCATAAGCCCTTACGAGAGTGTGGCACTACAAAGTTGGGGTACGTGCCAGTCCGCCCAACGCGCTGTGACGTAGCGCAAAGCCCTATATGATATACAGGGTGTCCCATTTTAACTTAGACAGCTGAATAACATGACAAATTGCAATCTAATCAAAAAATGTTTCAGACAAAAGTTGTTGGGCATTGAAGAGCTGACCCTTCTGTGACCTTGAATATGCCCTTGAACTTCATTTTGAAGGTCATTTGGAGGTCAACTTTCGTTTTTGGATGAAGTTCCCTATTTTTGACCACGGATTCGAAAAGAGCGCGAAATTTTACGTCCAGATGAGCTTTCGCGTTAATGGTCAAAGTAAACTATACAATTAATTTCAAGGTTTTGTTTGAGGCATAAAGCTTACAAAGACTACATCGGTGACCATGTTCAATGATATAATATGTACTTTTATTGTGGACAACTAAAGGACAATGTAATACATCTACTGAAGAAATGCAAACCTTGCCCCTAGATACAAGTCAACACAGAGTCAAACACTTATTGATAAGGAGACCCCCTTTCCGCGATGCTTACAAGTGCATATTTTCATGAAACTTGTGAGCACCCCGGGAGCCGACGACGAGGACGTAGGGGGTCTCCCGGCTCCATTTCTTTGGCCCTAAAAAGGGCCGATTTGTGGTTGTGTTGCTCTCCAAAGAGGAAGCCAATTAAGATCGTGTAGTGACCCAGCCAGTTAAGGCAAGATCGTGTAGTGACCCAGCCAGTGAAGGCAAGATCGTGTAGTGATCCAGCCAGTTAAGGAAAGATCGTGTATTGACCCAGTCACTTAAGGCAATATCACATTGTTATCAGCTCTCCCCGCATGAAGTAGATGCTCAAAGTGTGCACCATTATTTTCTAAGCACAACAATAATCGACGGCGAAAATTATGTTGTACATTTCTAAGCATTTGGAGGGTTATCGCTCCACAAGCTCTTCTTATTGTTTCCATCATATTCACTCTTGTCGTTGGAGCTTCACTATACACAACATCTTTTACGTATCCCCATAAAAAAAATCTAATGGGTTCAGATCTGGTGATCTAGGGGGCCACAAAACTGGTCCACCTCGTCCTATCCATCGATTTGGAAATTGTTGATTCAAAAATGTCCGTACAATACGAGCATAATGAGCTGGAGCACCATCTTGTTCATACCATAAGTTTAGTCTTATTGCAAGAGGAATATTCTCTAGGTATCCTGGTAAATCATTTTCCAAAAATTCTAAATACATTTGACCATTAATGATATGTTCAAAAAAATGTGGTCCAATTACTTGGCCATTGCAAATACCGACCCATACATGTAAACTCCAACGATGTTGATTAATAAGCACCTCACGATACCAATGTGGATTTTCTGGTGACCAATAATGGCAATTATGCCTATTGAGACTACCATTGTTTATGAATGTCGCTTCATCACTGAAACAAACATTCAAAAAAAATCTGAATTTTGATCCAACATCTCAAGAGCCCATCTACAAAAATGTACTCTGAGTTCGTAATCAGCCTCACTTAATTCCTGTACCAAAGTAATGTGATACGGATGGTAATTGACTGATCGTAAAACAATCTGTGAGCTGTATTTCGAGGGACTCCCAATTCCCGTTCTATTTCACGGGTACTAATACGGGGATATTGGTGAACCATAGCTAAAACTGCAAGTTACCTAGGGTCGTTATTATTCTGAAGCCTATTTCTCTGTCTTTGGCGATGCAGTGGATTATTGCGAGATCTTCTTTCGATGTTTATCACTTGTTGAGCAGTAGGATGGCGGCGATGTGGAAACAGCTCCGCATAAGTTTGGGCAGTAAGTTTGAAATTCCTACCACATTCACCGAAAGTTATAAGAATATCGTCTACTTCATTAGGCGTATAATTTGCCATTGCAATGACAAGAATTTTATCAGATTAATTAATGTTCAATTATAAATGTGCAAAAAAATACATAAAATCTAGTGAATTAGGATACTACACTAAATGGATACAATATTGGAGAGATACAACAACAAAAGGTGTAAGCACCTTAATTATGTAAAGCGACCCTAGACGAATAAAAAAATACTGTGGGGTCAGAGTTTGAATAAAAAGTTCACGTATTCAAAAGTCGATAAATAAATAAAAAATACTACTTCGGTGTCATTCTGTAATTTCAATATGGAACAATCTACTGTGATTTTTTACATAAACACAAGACTGCTGCTTCATTTAAAATAGATCTGTGGAATTTTAACATTCGGGGTCATGGTCAATCTCAGAAAAAGTTCACATCGTCTCCTATAGCGAAAGCTTATCTGGGCGTGAAACTTCGCGTTCTTTCAGAATATGAATTTGAAAACACAGAACATGTTCAAGGACATGGGAGGGTCAACACTTTGATACCCAATAACTATTGTCTGAGGACAGTTTTTGAAAAACCCGGATTTACCAGCTTAATGCCCCAAACAGAAATTTGACCTTGAAATGACTTCTAGAGTTTACTTTGACCCCTAACGCAAAAGCTCATCTGGACGTAAAATTTCACGCTCTTTTCGAATCCGAGGTCAAAAATAGGGGGTTATATTCAAAAAACAAAAGTTGACCTTCAAATGACCTTGAAAATGAAGTTCAAGGACATATTCAAGGTCACAGAAGGGTCAGCCCCTCAAGGCCCAACAACTTCTGTCTAAAATATTTTTTGATTAGATTGCAATTTGTCATGTTATTCAGCTGTCTAATGGAACAGCCTGTATTTAGGAGCACAAAATATATTAACCCCGGGTCATTCGAACGAGCATTGAAATACTCTCTACAATATAGAAATTGTTTGAAGGTAGTGAATAAACTAGAACAGTGTTTGTCAAAGCAGTTTCAATTAAGGATATATATTGTCTCAAAGAACTTAAATACAAGAATTTACTGATTATTTTACTCTAAAGCTAAGCTGATAATTCTACGGACTCGCGACTATGATTGTCCTCTGGAGCGGCGGTGACGCTGCAAGACCTCTGCTGCTGGCGTTGAGGGCGTGACCTTGAATGAAGGGATGCAGTTTTGATAAATCAGAGCGAATCCGCGCGGACTTACAGAACTACGATCTCGAATCAGCGTTGCGCGGTCCGCTGGGCCTACGTGGTGGTGAAAAATTCGGAAAGCGTGTTGACCACCCTAACTCAGTCCTCAGTTTTTATGAATCATAAAAACTGAGAGTCAATACGCGCACAATGGCATCTTTCTTTCCACTATTTCTAAAATTTATGTTCTATTTTCCTAACGGTTGAGTGACCAAGAATACAGAAAAGCTTTTGTACTTTCTCTAAATGATTTTATAAGATGTACATAAAATATACTCGATTTTATTAATAAGAATTTGAATTACGCGCTTATGTTCAATCACATGATCACGTGATTACGGTATTACATAAATATACCGTTCGCCATACTATAAGCGCGAATATTCAAAATAAAAAAATACAATCTAGTTTCTAATATAACTGACAACCTTTCCGCGATGTTTTTCCGCACGAATCCAACCCTGCTAAAAATAGTCAATAGGGATTGATCGGGATCGATTAAATTATCAACAGATTCTATACTAATTCTGAATACCATTTTTTGTACAAGGACTCGATTAAAATCGATTAGAATCAACTGCAGTCAATAGATTTTAACTCACTCTGCGCGTTCTCGGAAGAGACGCATTCGGAACGCCCTCTATATATTATTTCTCCCGCGCGAAAGAATGCTTATCATCATGAATATTAATAGCGTCCTGCGGCGCCAATTACGAATTGGCACTATTGTCTCATCCTTATGCCACCTAATGCGGTCATTCGCGACGATAACGAGTAGTACAGAAACTGCTAGTGGTGACACGCCATATTTTCCAACGACGCTCGCGAGTGTCGACGCGCCTTCACGCTTACTGTAACGCGAGTCAGCTGCCCGGCTCTCTCTCTCTCTCTCTCTCTCTCTCTCAACACCCAGACCAGAGGAAGCGATGGCATCCCGCAGGTTGTAGTTTCTAAAGCACTGCCAATACTCGCTCCCTTACTCTGTCAAATCTTCAACCTGTCTCTGAGCGAGGCACGCTTTTCCTCCGCCTGGAAATCATCGATCGTAAGATCACTAAACAAAGTCAACTCTCCAACAGCTGTAACTGACTTCCGTCCGATCTCTCTACTCTGCTTCCTGTCCAAAGCGCTGGGGTGGCTGGTGCACAAGCAAATCTCTGAATATCTTGAAACAAGGCTTTACCTCGACAATTTTCAAACTGGCTTTCGCGCTGGCCACAGCACTCAGTCTGGCTTAATCAAGCTAACTGATGATGTCAGGCTTGGGATGGGCAGGAAGAAGGTCACTCTGCTACTTCTATTTGATTTTAGCAAGCCGTTTGACACTGTGTGTCACGTCAAGCTACTCGGAAAGCTATCCTCTTTCGGCTTCTCCAAGCCGGTTATCCGCTGGCTTGCATCTTACCTTTCCGGAAGAGAGCAGGCTGTCAATGGTGACAACAATGAACTCTCAACATTCCTACCACTAAACACCGGTGTCCCACAGGGGTCAGTTTTGAACCCCATTGTTGTTCGCGTTGTACATCAATGACATTGGCTTCTGCCTTGATTCAGATGTATCCCATCTAATCTACGCGGATGACCTGCAAATCTACTGTCAATGCCCCCTTGAGGAGCTCGATTCCTGTTCTGTCAGGATGAGTGCTAACGCCGAGAGGATAATGGGCGGGGCAGCACTGAATAGGCTTAAGCTGAATGTCAGTAAGACTAAGACAATCGTCCTGGGTTCCCCTTACTATATCAATGCTCTTCCTTCTACTACCAACACCTATATAACTATAGGGGGAGCCCGGGTCGACTTCGAATCATCTGTACGCAGTCTGGGATTGGTGCTTGATTCCAAACTCTCGTGGAAAGAGCACGTCACACAAATTTGTAAGTGTGCTCACTCTTTAATGTATCGGCTCTATTTTTTTCGGAAGAGCACTAATTTCAGATTGCGCCAACATTTAGTGCAAGCACTCTTGTTTCCAATCATCGACTACTGTTCACTGGCTTACTGTGACCTGACGCAAGAACCTGATCTGATGCTTCAGAGGCTTGTCAACACGGGGATCCGTTATACCTACGGTGCAAGGAGGGACGAGCACATCTCCCCTTATAGGCGTGAGTTGCAATGGCTTACCACCGCCGGACGTAGGAAATATTTTATGGCCTGTTTTCTCAGAAAGATCTTTAACACCTCAGTACCTTCTTACTTATTAGCCTATTTTGATTTCCACGTCGCGCTCAGGCCTGTGAGGGGTGAGGTGACCCCCCTGGATATCCCGCCCTTCAAGACGGAGATGCTTAGGAACTCATTTTTCATCAGCGCTTCCTACCTCTGGAACAGCCTCCCATCTCATCTACGTAACGTACTATCCGTATCACACTTTAAACAGGCAGCTAAAAATCACTTCTTTGAATTGGAACACTCACTTACATAATGCAAACATTTCATCTCATTCACTCACTTTCATCTCATCTCACTTCATTCAATTACTCACTTCTACACTTACACCCTGACACAACAATTTTTATCTTAAGTTTCTATTATAATTTATATGTACAACATAATGTACAAAAATAAAAACAATCTAAATCTAAAAATCTCTCTCTCTCTCTCTCTCTCTCCGCGGCCATACACTATCGCGACTGCTATTCGCTCCGATGCTGATAGGTCTCGCCATCTTACACTATTTTAAAATGAGAAACAGCGTGGGATTGTGTCTACTGCTTCGAACAGCTTAAACTTTGTTTCAGTTCAACGCAGATGGTTTTAGTTATTTTTTTAAAAGTATATAGAAGCATAGCATAAGAACTGGCTTCCAAAATGTTTCACATCACATTTCCTTTCAACCTCTAACCGAAAAAAAAGGACAGTACCTAGTCAATGCAAAACATGTGCAGAATGTTCAAGAATACAGAAAGAATGGTGAAAGTTATCTAATTGAAGCTGAAATAATTAGGCAAGCTAGTGTATCGGAAGTACCATACAAAACATCTTTAACTGTAATATTACATTTAATTCAAATATAGTTTAATTTTTTCAAGAGATATATGTTATTGAATAGTTGAATTTTATTTTTTTTTCTTCAGATCAATGATGCTCGTCAAGTAACAGGAGTATCCTGCAACTGTGTATATAATAAAAATGAAAGGTGTAAGCATGTCGCAGCTCTTATTCGCTATGTCAACACCGAAGAAAGCTTGTCAAAATCATATCATGAGCAAGAATGGGGAAAGCCAACTGTACGTCAATTTAGTAAAGAACAATATTCCAAAGGGAAATATTTTTACGAAATGTTCCCACCTGCACAATCAGACACGAAACTATGTGCTGCAGATGTATGTGAACTAAAAGAATCATGGCCTCTAAAATTGGTGTTAATTGCTGCTTCAAGAAATCAAGATGAGCGAGACAAGCTATCAATAAAACATTTACTCAGTTCGATGTTGCTAACTGTTGAAGTGAATCTCAAAAGAGAAGACTGTGAAGTTTGTTTATGAAATTTTTTTATATTTTTTAACGAGCACCCAATATATAAAAATATCTACGTACTGGAAAGTAGCTTGCAGAATTTTTATGAAACTCATATTGTGATGATGGAAGAAGAAATTGTTTAATTGTGCTGTGATACCTTAGGACAGTCTACATGTGATAATTGATTTGCAGCTAGGGTTCTTCGAGTATCTGCAAGTAAAAACACCCACAGTATAAAAACAAGAGGAAACAAAAGTGTTGAATCTTTGGTCTCGGTTATGCTCGGAAGCAAGCATGAGTGTGATGATAAAAAGGAATATAAACAGATATTTCACTGTGATGTTAAACAAATTGGGTTAATTGTTTGTAAAAGTAATCCATGACTGTGTGCAAGTCTTGATGGAGTTGTTATAGAAGACGGTTGTATCACAAAAATAGTGGAATTCAAATGTCCATTCACGCGTACTGATCAACCTGTAGTAGATCACAGTAATAAGAAGTGTAATGTCAGTTATTTGAATTTTTTGGTGATACCATACAATTGAGAGTCTGCAATACACTACACGCAGTGTGAAGTTCAAATGTACGTAAGTGGATTGAGAATTTATGACTTATTTATTTACTCACCTGTCACAAATGGAAGCTGTCTCATCCAAGTTCATAGAAATGAAACATTCTTAGATAATATAATTTGAAGTGTGAACATTTCTACTTTAATTATTATTTACCTGCTGTAAGAGATAAAATGAGAAAATCTCTAACCAGTGTTCAAAATACGAGTTCCAAAGAAGTACAAAATGTACATGTGATCAACAGTGATATACGTTCTTTCACTGGGAAAGATATATCAAACATTAAGTTAAATTGAATTATTTCAAAATTTGTTAGAAGCATGAAAATATTTATTTATTTATTTAATAATAAGCTATGTTCAAAGATATATCGCGTGCAAGCTGTATGTTACAAGATTAAAAAAACAGATCTTTCTTAAATACTATTTTATTATTTAAAAGTTATAAAAATTATTGAAAATGTACAATTCATTTTATGTCAATAAACATATTTTTCTTGAAAAATATTACAATTTTTTTTTTCACTAGTGTTTCCCTTATTTCCATTTTTAACATTTGAAATTATTGGTGATTGCAGATTAACTAGTACACAACACACGTGTACCACGTCATCAATGTGATTGAAAAGATTTTGTGGTATTTTATTTAAAATATTATAGGTTCTTAATCGCTGTATAATTCGTTCGACATGAATTCTCACACTGGCAATATTGTAAGTATCTGCAGTCTCCTGTTTTGTAAATTCCTTAATTTTTCCAAGAAAAAGGTGGCATAACTAGTCGTACTGCTTTTCCACTTTGATCAATGGTTTTCTGAATATCAGGGAATCACTTGCGTAGCGTGGCAAGCGAGGTGAGTTGGTACCGGAGCTGGTGGCGGTTCAGCGGCTTCCGAAGGCCAGGCTGCGGGGAGAGCGGAGAGCCATTCAGGGCCTGACCACCACAGTGAGTTCTTGCTCAGCCGGAGTGGGTCGGAGCCTCGAGTCGCGATGTCGGCCGGGTTCTGCTTCGTGTTGACGTAGCGCCACTGGCAGTGGGGCAGGATCTCCTGGACTTGGCTCACGTAGTTGTCGGCGAAGTCGTTGCCCAAGGGGCCTTCGGACTTGAGCCAGTACAGAAGTACTCGGGAGTCCGACCAAGCGAAGCAGTCGCAGGGAGGCACGTCCAGGCTGTCCGAGCAGATGCGAAGCAGGCGAGCAGCCAGCAGAGCCGCTCGTAGTTTGAGGCGAGGGATCGTCATTCGGGGAGGCTTCGTTGTGGTATCACCTCTCATTGGCGCCAGTTTGGTTTTAGCCATGACAAGAGTAATGCTGGCTGGCTCGGCGCCCTCTTCCGCTCGGAGATAGATGGCGGCCGCACAAGCGCGCCGGCTGGCGTCAGCGAAGGCGTGAAGCTGGACGTGGCTTGTGGGTATCCAGGACAGCCATCGGCTAAGCTCGATCGTCGATATGTCTCGGAGGTTGGTCCGGAAGTCTCGCCACTGACGTGCCATACTCTCGGGCAGAGCATGATCCCAATCCAGCCCGGCGCGCCATAAGTCCTGCATGAACATTTTTGCCAGGATTACGATGGGAGCGAGCCACCCCGCCGGGCGCGTTGCAGACCCACTTCTTGAGCTGGAATCCGCCGGCTTGGAGCAGCTTAATCAGCTGGTCACGACGCTGCAGCGCTTGGCTCACGCTATCGGCACCGCAGAGGAAGTCGTCGACGTAGAGCTCCTGTTCTACGGCTCTAGTGGCCTCGGGATACGGACCTCCCTCGTCGGAGCAGAGCTGTTTAAGCGTCCGGAGCGCAAGATACGGGGCACAAGATTCTCCGTACGTGACAGTTTGAAGCGCGTAGTGAGTCTCGGGAACGTCCGCAGATGGACTCCAGACAATCCGCTGAAGCTGGGTGTCTTCGGAGTTCATGAGAATCTGGCGAAACATCATCTTGATGTCGGTGCAGAAAGCGACGAACCATCTCTTCCATCGAGTTATTACCGTGGTCAGATCGTTCTGGAGTTTGGGGCCTTGCAGGAGAACGTCGTTGAAGCTGCGACCAGTGGATGTCGGGCGGGACGCGTTGAACACTACGCGCAGTCTTTTCCCTCCATCCTTGCGTTGCCAGATGCCGTGATGTGGGAGATAATTGACGTGTGGGTGTTGAATGAGGCGCTCCTGAGCATTAAGCGGTCGCATGTGACCTAGCTGGAGATACTCCCGCATGAAGCTTGTATATTCCTCTTTGAGATGTGAATCCCTTCGCATGCGTCGATGAACGGCCCACAGTGCTCTTCGGGCGTTGGTTAAGCTCTCTCCCAAGGACTCGAGGTTCTCTTTGACCACGGTCAGTGGAACGGAATAGCGGTCGGAGTCATCACGTCTGTACCCCTTCATGTAAAGTGCTTCGCAGTCAGCGTCCGCTGGAGACAGTCTCGTGGTTTGTGGAATCTCTTCGACGGCCCAGAATCGCTGCATAAGGGCAATCAGCACCTCGTGCCAAGGCTCTTGTGTAGGTTCGACCGACGTGGAGAACACGGACATGAGGGGGCTCGAGTCCTTGCTCCGTCCTTCGCCGGTGACGACCCACCCGAAAGTGGTTTGCTGAGCGAGAAGTCTTTTCTTCCGCACTAGACTAGACTCCAATCACCAGGTCCACTTCTCGTGGCGTCGTGAATTGGGGGTCTGCCAATGGAAGGTCGTTGAACAGTTGGACGGCTCTCCGATCGATCTCTCGCGACGGGGTTCGGAGTTGCAGGTGCTTGAGGCCGTACGCATCGACTGGATATGATGTTGAGCGATCGGAAGTGTAGAGTTGGAGGTGCGTGCGCATCATGGTGGATCCCATGAGGCCCCCAGCCACGCCGGCGACTCCGATTTTCACCTTCTCTGTCTTTTGGCCGAACTTCAACGCCAGATGATAATCGATCAGAGTGGATTCGGCGCACGGGTCGAGCAGCGCTCGGACTAACCGGCGAGGTTGCTCGTTGTCTCCCAGTGCTACTATGGCAGTGGGCAGCAGGCTTAGTCAGGATGATGGTGAGCTTGAAACGGAACTTGGGCCAGCGCTGTCAAGAGGGGTGACATCCTCCGTCTCAATGTCCTTGGATCGCTTGACAGGGATCTCGGATTCGGGAGGTGTCTGGCGTCTCTTATCGGCCATGCCGTGCAGCAGCGTGTGGTAATAGCCTCCACATGTTCGACAAGAGGATTGAGACGGGCAGTTCTGAACGGAGTGGCTGCCCCGGAGGCAGTTGAAGCACAGCCGTACTTTTCCGACCAATTCCCATCGCTCTCGGAGGGGGAGAGCCTTGAATTGAGGGCAGTGGCCGATGTAATGGGCTCCGTGGCAGGCACTGCAGGGCGACGATGTTGTTGCGAACACGTTGAGCTTTCGAGGCCCCGACGCGGTGCCCGAGGACGCTCGCGATGTCCCTGAGGTTGATGGCTTTCGGCGTGCTATCTCCACGGCTTGTAGAGTGCGACACCGTCGTTGCAAAAATACAGACAGGTTGGAGAAGACAGGGCGAAAACGCTGCTCCTCTTTAGAGGCCGCTTCAAGAGTCTCAAGTTCCTCCTCCCAGTCTCTACGAGTGGTGGGATCCATAGCATCACAGGCATACATCAGCAGCCAATCATCCCATTGGTCAACAGTGCAGCCAAGAGTCTTCAGTTGGTCGCGGTGTCGTTGAAGCTCGTCCTGTAGGTGCTGCCAGCTGGTGGACGACTCGTCTCCCAGAGGAGGGAGGTTCTTGAGTGCCTTGAGGTGATCTTGAACCAGTAATCGATGGTGGTTGTAGCGAGCTTCAAGATTAGTCCAAGCGATGGGGTAGTTCGCCCCAGTGACCTGGAGGTTGTCGAGGGCAGGTTTGGCGTCTCCCTGGACGTGAGCTTTCAGGTAATAGAGCTTAGCGACATCACTCAGGGCTGGGTCGTCGTGGATCAGGGAACGAAACATGTCCCGGAAGGACTTCAGTCCTCGCGACGGCCACTGAAGAGCGGAATTGTGATCCTCGGCAGGCGAGTCGAGCTGCGTGGCTGGCCAACGTCGCGGTTCCCGCGGTCAGGCGGGCTTGGAAGCAGCTTATCTTGAAGATCGAAGAGGCGGCCCTGGGCCGCGACGTAACTCCGCTCGGCCTTGGCGAATTCCTTTTCGGTGAAGTAGCTGTGGTTTCTGGGTATTGCCGACCGAAGCAGCTCCACGTGATTGGCCTCGAAGTCTGTCCAATATCGATCGAGCAGTCTAAGGCGGCTGGCAATGATGCCGGCAGTCCAGTCGGCTTCAGGTGTCTCTCGAATGATAACCGCGGCCTCTTCGATCCTCTCGAGTAGGCCTTGCTGAGTAGTCAGCGTATCATCGTCCATGTTCTGAAAAGCAATGATCATGAGCTCACTGATGCCGACGCGTTGGAGCGAGGCGGCAAGCATCGACCGAGTCGGATGCGTCGTTTGGCGCAGAGGCAAGGGGCTCTTAGTTCGTCGAGAAGTGACTCAGGCGGTAACCGTGCGACCCAGTGCGCTAAGTAAAGTCCCGTGCACCGTGACTGTACTTTGACTTGTACGTGACGCGATGATGTATAGTACCGATATATGATGTCTCTCTCTCTCTTCCTCTCTTTAGGTGATATAGGATGTGAGCGTCCGCGTAATTGACACCGGTGGTGTCGCTCCAAAGAGTAATTAATATAGAGGGCGCGGATTTGGGGTTTTCCGGGAACGCGCAGGATATTGCGAGGAAGGAGACTTCCTTCATCATCAGAACCTATTCAGCCGCCCGACTGCCAGGACGCTACCGCTTGCCAGCAAAATTTTAACGCAGAGATCGGAGAGATAAAGTGTCGAGGACGCCATTAACGTTGAAGTTGGAAGGGAAGAGAAGATTGAGTAAGTTGTTGCACACTCGACACAGGCTAATAAATTAATGTTCGATTAATGTTGGGTTGTGGGTTTTCTAAGTAAGCGGGAATTTGCGCGTGTTCAACTAGCAAAGATTCAGGTGGTACGCGTTGAGACGGGGTTGATCGAACCGATCCCGCCATCTTATTAATCCGTACAAGCCGCTGTCGATTGATCCGCAATCCAGTAAACGTCGAAAAGATATTGGTGCCTCCGTTGATCGCTAAGCGATCCGGAATTACTTGATTAATTGCGTAGCGCCGCTGTTGATCGCCAAGCGATCTAGCCTTGAATACGGGAAATATCACTAAGCGATTCAGTAATTGTATGGGTTGTTGCGTAGTGCCGCTGTTGATCACAAATTGATCTAGCTTCAATAAGAAAAATATTAAGCCGTTGTTAATCAATCGATCCAACTTAGCGTCATACGGAAGTTGAGACGCTGCTGAAAACTTAACTCCATCAACCTAATTTCCCTTAAGCGTTGGTGTGGCGTCGTCGCTGGTCGAGCGACACCGCGTTCGTTGTCCAGTACAGTGAAAGCGTGGCTCAGTAGTTGGGATAACCAAGGTCATTATTTAAGCGGAATCGTTATACCTCGTACGGTTGTCGCGACGTTATCGCGGACATGGCAGTACGACAGTGAGAAGGTTAATACCAGCGGTTCCAGAGAATAGATTTAACGGTTTATCGCCATCTTGAGGGACGCCGCGTCTTTCGAACGCGACTCCGACGCCATACCGGCGGAGGCGGATACGAGTCGTAATTTCACGAATTCGCAGTAAGTTACGTAATATTAATTGACGTCCGTGTTCCATATTGCCAAGATCGTTATCGATTACCATAATTGTTGTTATTGAAGTCGTTGACCCGCGAGTAATCTCACGCTGTGAATGTTAAGCGCCCGATTACGGGAAAACTTGTATACGGAATAATTCTGTTCCGTACTGGGGGTTGAATAATATACGAATATTTGTTATCAAACATAAACAGTGTGAAGTAAGCTTTATTTTAGACCTCCGCCACGCCAGGCATACCTGCTCCTAAAAACCTACAATTTGTCCCTCTCTGTAGATGTAAGAGTTCGCGGTATGAATATAGAGTCAGAACATCAGTGTAAATGATTGTTTGCGTCACCGTATAGGTTATAAAAAGTGGTACATCACAAGCTATAAATCATATTATGTAAATCATCATTCTTACTAAACCAATATACTAGCAAATGTAAATCCTCGATTGTACTAAACTAATGTAATAGCAAATGACCTCCTTTGAGAGGCTAAATGCTTAAAAAATAAAAAAAATAAATAAAAATAGATGCATCAAGTCATCTATGCGCGACTGACAGCGTGCGGGTGACTGACAGCGTCGCGGGCCGCGAGAAAGGGGGCGGGGACTCGGAAAAATGAGACCACAACAAACAGCGAACAAAAATAAGCGCTGATTCCCGGAAAGCTTAAGTTAATCCGCGCGAGCTACACACACACACATACGCGTATAATGTAAATGACCAAATAGTTGCACCAACCGCAGAAGCGGACGTCCTTCTAGCTTCACGCAGACTTTTTGCGTACTTTTTGATATTGTACGGCAGTAGACGTAGCTAAAGTTGGTCTATTGAACTAACATTTTATGTAAATCACGTGCAATTACATAAGTCGCGTGGCGACGAGATTTTCATTTTGGGAATTTTGCTCGATGCCGCTAATTTACCTCCAAAAAGCCAACGTATTTCGCTATCGAACTCGCTGCGCGCGGGGTAGGTGGTTTAAGCATTTCAGTTTAAGAGTGATCGCTCGCGTTCGCTCGCCTTCCTCCGATTTGCCGATTAAATTATTGATGTAAGCGGGCTGGTTGGGGTGGCCTGGAAAGGGCGAGTGAAGGAGGCGCGCGCTCGTTGCGCCACGTAGCCGCAGATGTCTGTGGAGTTCGCTCCCTGGAGAGCGGAGCGATGGAGAGTCCTGCTGTGAAGCAGGCGGTGAGATGGCAGGCAGGCAGAAAGGGCCTGCTGAGGCTTCTAGTCTTTGACTTCTTCGTTGCCTAGAGAGCGGACACTGCTCGGACCTCTCTAGGTCGATTCTTGGATCGAGTCTGGACGAGGGAGGGACGCCCAACCCGGTGTAGGTTGCACCACCCAATTTGTTAAAGGGGAAAGAGGGGTAAGAAGACTCCGAAGGACCTTCAAAAAGAGTGCTTCATGAGCAGAGCCAAGGTGTCCCGTGTGAAATAGAGAACTCTCGGCATGGAGCAGAGAGCGCTCGGTGTAGAGCGGAGAGTGCTTGGTGTGGAGCCAAGAGCGTTTGGTGTAGAGTGAGAAGAAAGCGATTTGTCGCTTCTTTCGTAGAAGATGATAGTGGACTCGAAGAGTCTGCTAAAGAAGGCGATGCTGTGTCTGCTGCTCCGGAGATAGATGTTGGGTCGTCCTGGTGGTTGCTTTCTGGAGAGTCTCAGTAGGGATGTCAACTGGCCAACGTTCTTCCGCAGCTCTTCCTGATCGATACTCGATGAGTGACGAGAGAGCTCAGAAACCTTGTTTAAAGACGCTGAAAGGTGTTTCTAGAGGATGAAGGGGGACGAGAAATAATTTACATACGATTTACGAAGTAATAATATCTTAAACAAAAATCAGATTTATTGTGTCTCGAATGGGTTGTGCAAGAAGCCTTGGCTTCATGCTCCCACTCAGACGTAGTCTGATGCGAGGTGGGAAAGGGATGCCTCAGCCTGGAAACCGGCCCGCTTATATGCCTTCCAAGGCGCTGCTCCTCTTTGGGGAGTACGGCAACCGCCGTGGATCGATAGGTGGATTAACACAATTTTGTTTTAGAACTATCGCTCGCGTTCGCTCGCCTCTCTTGGATGTGCCGACGTATTTTGTTATCGAACTTGCTATGCGCGGGTGAGGTTGATTCAAGCATTTCAGTTTTAGAGAGATCGCTCGCCTTTCCTGGCCTCCCTCTGATTTCCCGATTAAATTATTATCGAACTCACTGCGTGCGGGGTAGGTGGTTTAAGCATTTCAGTTTAAGAGTGATCGCTCACATTCGCTCGCCTTCCTCCGATTTGCCGATTAAGTTATTAATAAACCCCATGGTACGGCCGTAATGCTGTGGAGTGGAAAATCCCACGAACTTCCTTAGAGATAGGGTCTTCTAACTTAAAAGAACATTCGTTATAGACAGAACGGACGACATAAGGGCCTAACGACTGCGACGTGCAGCCTGTCCGGCTGCACGCGTACACTAATGCACTCCCACAACACCCGAAAATACCTGCTGCAACTCGGGAGCAGCGGTAGATCCCCCGCGAATAGTTGTTGTTGTCTCTTTGAGGAGCATAACCTCACCTGCTAACCGCGTGGAGCAGCGGTGGCTCCCCTGCGGTCTAGCAGGAGACTACAGCGCAGAGTAGCGCCACGTTGTTGTTGCCAAGTGTAGTGGGCTGCTGTATCGATACAGCAGCCACACACCTAACTCTGCGGGCACTAGGAGTCGCGACGGATCACCAAATAAACCCCCTCGAGGACGACACCGCGCGCGATCGGAGTATCAATGACGAGTGCGCATCGCCGACGCGCATCATTGTACGTTCCGCTATAGTGTGGCGGGCCGCGGGAGATTGCCTGAATTATGACTAAGGGACATATGAGGACTTCGCGGTATAGCATATGCTGTCTCTTTCTCTCTCGCTCATTGGACGCGTAAGATATAACGTCCGCGTACATGACGCCGATGATTTCGCGCCAATACTAATTATTATAGAGGGCGCGAATTAAGATTTTCCGGAGACGCGCAGGATAGTGGGAAGGAGGAGACTTCCTTCTTGATCAGAATTCTCTCAACCTTCAATCGTGCAGGACGCATTCCTAGGAATATTGCCAGTACCGATATAATAAAGAGGAGATAATACGCAGGGTTGTTGTAGTGGAGAAGGCGGAGTAATAGATCGAAGAAAGAATAAGTCGTTATTGATCTAATATTGGATTTTACCTAAATGTCTGGTGAGTGTTGACTCGGTAATGTACATCAGAATTATTTTCGCGTAACGTGCGGTCGTAATTACTTCACTCGAGTAGGTTGAGACGCGGTCGATCAAACTGATCCCGCCATATTTGATAAACACGGATACATTGTCGATTGCTGTACAATCCAGCGAAAGATCGTAACCATTCTTGTCGTCTGTTGATCGAAAATCGATCCAGATACCGCGCAACAATAATAAGTAGCGACGCTGTCGATCGACAAGAGATCCAGCATTATTACAGTGAAATTAAAGACGCTGAGAATTTAATGATCCAGCAACGGTTGGGAATAATGCGTAGCGACGCTGTTGATCGCTAAGCGATCCAGCAAAAATAACGATAACGCCTCTAGCCACTGTAGATCTGAAGATCCAGAATAGAAGGCGCGTTAATCGGATACGTTGCAACGACAAACAGTCCCGTAAACAAATTGATAGGGATCTCGTCTTCGAAACGGCGGTTAAATAGGTCGAATCACGTCAATCTAACGAAGTGCGAATTCATAAATTGCTAGCATAAGTCGACGTACCTCATCGTTTACTATTTTTCGCGCCTTTCAGCAACTGGCGAGTACAGCCATGGAAGATTCACCATCATAGTCGAGGGCAGGAACGATCCCTTATCAGAGGTTTGCACGGGAACGCCATCTTAGATGACGCCGCGTCTGTTGGTCACGACGCCGCCGCCATTTTGGGGCGTCTAAATAACGGTTTTCCTAAGCACCAAGAGAGCGGTTTTCGCCGCGTTGTTATTTGCCAATTGATTTCGTTATCGTGATTTTCGCGCCAGAAATCGGGTATTTCCATATTGCTTAAACTATAGTCGTTCAACTTCGGGTTTCGACGTTAACGTTGTATTGTTTGACCCGAGTATCATTAAACTGGCGGTTAGAATTAGTGTGAAGTTATTACGGGGAACTCTGGACTCAGATTTGTCTGAGAAACAATACGGGGGTTGAAGAATATATTACGATCTTTTTATACAGCATAAACAATACTGAGTAACAATTATTGCAACCCTTAGCCACGCCAGGCACACCTGTCCCTACAACTATACGTTGTCCCCTTCTGAAGATGTAAGAGTCCGCGGTACGGACATATAGAGACAAAAACTTAGCCGTCACCTTAGATGCAGCATCCGAGACATTGCATGCGTACACAAGGACAAGATCGAATATCGATAGATTCGAAGATTTTTTTTGCGTATTATGTTTTTCAGCGCGTTTTTCACCCTTGGATTTAATTCTATTGAATACCAATATGAGTTTATCTTGATGTGACTGTAAAGGTTTTGAAGGCAGCGTGATCCATTTTTCCCAGAACCAAGTCGGAGTTTGTTTCATATGAATTTCCACAGGTGTGAAACCCGTTGTATCATCAGAGATTAGAGGAGAGATTGCCGATGAGCATGGGCGAAAGCGTGCCGTGCGATATACAGTCGTAAGCTAGCGCCGCCCTGCGGTTTTCGCTCCGAACTATACGCATCTAGAAGCAGCGGAGGAGAAGTAGGGGCGGCTGTACGCAACTAGCTTCCCCACCAGCAGCAGCGGGAAGGGGGAAGTAGAGAGTACACAATCACATCGCGGGCCGCGGCGCGGCAGAGCATATAGGAGAAATAATATAAGCGGCCGTAACTGTCAAGGATTTGGGCTTACGCGATGAATATGATCCATAAACAATTAACTCTAAGCACTTAAGGTCAGTGGCCATGATCGTCTTTATGAAATCAACCCTCATAATTAAAAACTTTAATTTTTTAAACGTAAGACGGATTATGGTTAAACCGACACAAACACGTTAAGCTTAAGTTTAAACAAAGCTAAATTAAACTAACAAGCCACCCCAGCCACCCAATAAACATATGCTACTTTCAGTTTTCATAGAACAACGACGATCGTGGCGGCGCGGTCTATGTTGTTGCTTGGTGTTTATATGCACTCAAGTTCGTGTCCGAGGTTCGGCAAATTTTTTTATTTATTTTTATTTGCTTATAAAATATTTATAATGCGTAAAAACAATAAGAAATATTATTATTCTTTTAGTACGTAGGGGACGTACAATGTGTAACTACAGTTATTTATAGTTTTATGGGTAACGAAAAAATACAATTTTAAATAAATTTATATTATTTTATCAGTACGATAACCTTTTTACAATTACATAAAAACGAAAAAATTAAGTTTAAACTTAAATAAAATTAAATTAAACTAAAAAGCCACCCCAGCCTCCCGATAAACATATGCTACTTTCAGTTTTTCTTCGTCAATGATCATTGTGGCGGTGTGGTCTACGTTGTTGCTTGGTATTTTTATGCACTCGGGTTCGAGTCCGAGTCTCAGCAAATTTTTTTTTCTACTTGCTGATAATATATATAGTATACAATAATAACGCAATATGTCATTCTGCTTCTGCAATTATATTTCAATTTAGGAAAGTATACGGTGGGCTTGCAATAAATATAGGTATAATTTACTTCTTGAATTATAGGAATACAAATTAATAATTTTTTTTTAATATCAATGTATTTTATAAAACGTTATCGTACTAATAAGATAATTTAAATTTATTTAAAATTGTATTATATATTTTATAAGCAAGTAGAAAAAAAAATTTGCCGAGACTTGGACTCGAACCCGAGTGCATAAGAATAGCAAGCAACGACGTAGACCACGCAGCCACGATTGTCATTGGTATATGAAAACTGAAAGTAGCTTATGTTTATCGGGAGGCTGGGATGGCTTATTAGTTTAATTTAGCTTTGTTTAAGCTTAAGCTTAACTTGTTTGTGTCGGTTTAACCCCCTCTAAAAAATTAAAGTTCTCAATCATGAGATTTGAAAAGTTTTAGATTCTAATTTTTTTACACTTATGTTGTTGTGTAAACAATCTTTTTATTCCAATAATATGCCCGAATAGTTTTTGTCGTTGGTTGAAACTACCGCGAGGTGTGGATGCGCAAATTCGACAGTCGCCGTTTGTCACTTTTCTTCCGCCGCGTCAGTGGCGGACGACGGTGGACCTAAGAATATATAGCGCCTCTCCCTTCTCCTCCACTGCCGCTGGATGCGTATACTTCCCCTACGCTCCTTTTCTAGATGCGTATAGTTCGATTGCAGGCCGCAAGTGGCGTCATGATCGAATTCGGCACGCATTTTTAACACGGCATCGGCAATCTCTCCTCTAATCTCTGGTATCATGGTGCGATTCATTTATACAAGACTGTTCGAAAGGGAGCCAGTGCGCCCACGCCGTATGCTGATCTGAGATGAGCGTTCGGAAGAAACGACCTATTTCTTTATTCACCCGTTCAACTAAGTTACTCTGGGGGTGACGTATGGCTGAAAAGATTGGATCTATGCCCTCCTCTTTTAACCTACTTAACCACTCATCGGAAGTAAATTGTGTCCCATGATCCGACTGTATTTGGCTGGGTTTCGCATACTTAGGAATGCAATCACCAAAGATCTTTCGAAGAGTTGTCCGAGTGTCCGCTTTATTTATCGCGTATAACACCACAAATTTTGAAAAGGCGTCAAGGGCAGCCAGAATATATTTAACTCTACCACGACTAGTAGGCTAGTCGTGGTAGAGTTATATAGAGATATATATATATATATATATATATATATATATATTTGAAAAATTCAAAAAATTTCACCAAAAGAATACCTGGGTAGTTTTAGTTAAAAATGCATCCCTTAGGAGCTACAAATCATGAAAAAGGCAAAAATTGCTTAAAACCCCAACTTTCACCAACTGTAACTCGAAGCCAAATGAAAGAATCGCGCTGAAAATTTTTTTGAGAGTCAGGTACAACATATAGAATATATATATATATATATATATATATATATGTTGAGGCTACCTTATTTGCATTTTAAATTTTAAAATACAAAAATCTGAATGTTTGATCCGGACTCCGACAACCTCAATATAGTAAGAAGATACCTTTTTATAGTAAAAAAGTAGCTGTAAAGTTACAGAATAGACCTAAACTTCTACTACAAGTTATTTTAAAAACACAAATGATATAATGGCTAATAAGTGGTTTTACACGCAAATTTGATACTTATAACCTAGTTAATTTCATGTTTACCGATACTAACACATGTTGGCTACTGATGCTAGGCATCGATAGAGAGTCCAGCGGTTTTTTGACATTTTTTTTTATACTGCCGTCAGAGCTATGACTCATCTTTGTTGGTATTTATGCTGTTATATCAATGTGTATAACGTGTTTGAATGCCGTGTATCCTCCTTCTTGTTTATACCATTCTTTTGTTGATGTATGTGTAGCTTTTCAAAGACAAGTCTTATTTCAATTCGTTTCTGCCTTTTATTTAAAAATTCTTAAAATTAAAAGTGCAATTTAAATTGTTTATGTGATTGAAGACTACGTTATAATCGGATTTTTTATGCTTGTTGATACGGACACACACATTCCTTTTTGTTGAGCCCATGTATGTAGCAGAACAATTATTGCATTCAAGTTTGTTGACCACATTATTTTCAAGATAAATTCTTTTTCATGATACGTGCACGAAAAAGGCCACTTTCCGTGAAAACTAGAGTTTTTCTTTGCAGCGGGAAAAAAATTATTCCCTTAGGAGGAAAAGACTTTTTCCTTCCAAGGAAGTGAATTTTTCTGGAAAAAATTACTCCTTTGGGAGGAAAAAGTCTTTTCCTCCTAAGGGAGTAGTTTTATCCTTACTCTGCAGCCTATCCGATGGAAGTGTGTGTCGATATCGATTTCGAAAATTTTGAAAATTTTTGATATTTTTAAAGTATGGTGTGCAACAAAGGGGAAGTGGCTTTTTCAGTCTTAGGTGATATTTTGAGCACGAGTGGGAGTCGAGGGCGCCGCTTGCTAGAAAAAGCCAATTTTCTCCCCTAGTTACACAATATACTATTTTGTCTTTACCTTTTATAATGATGCTCTGCATTTGACTATTTATTTTCGGTACCGTTTCGATGTTATTAGCTTTGAGTGCGTGGCTGGTCTGTTCGTAAAAACCGTTTATATAAAGTGAGCTAACATTATTACTGTGTACATTGTTGTTTGTTGGTTGTTTTGGAATTGTTAGAATTTATCGTAGACAATCATTTTCGTACATACTTGTCTACAAAATTAGCAGGACAATTATTCTCGTGTAGTCAATTTTCCTCGGAGTTATTTAAGGTCTCCGGCGCTCCCCACCACTACACTCTACAGTATGACTGATTGCCCTATTCTAACACTCCCTCTCAATCAGTACTTATACTTAAGGTAACTTTAATTCAGTGCTTTTAATTCTTACACTATTTAAATACTTATAAACTACAAATGGATATCAAAACTAGAAGTTATAACTTTGGAAGTATTACATTCTTAAAATCATTTTCTTAAGACGCCCAGCTTCGTTTTGTGATGTCCTGACTCAATATTCGTCCTCGTCGTTGTATTCACCTGTAACATATTAAATTATATTAGGTAGTGTCCATATTCAACAGTCGCAATGATAATCTTTCATGAGTCAAGAATGTTAGTGCTTTCGTGAATACATCAGCTAATTGTTCTTGTGTTTTTACCCAAATTATTTTAACATATCCTTTCTTTACACACTCTTTAACATAATGTTCGCGTCTTTCGACCATATGTCTCAATCTGTTGCCTCCATCAACATTGGCACACGCTTGTGCTGCCAAGTTATTGCAGAACAGTTCTATAGGATATAGACTTTTCTTTAGTATAAAATTAATTGAATTATGCAGAGTCATCATAGCTTGACACGTCTCACTCATGGCCACATATTCTGCTTGACACGTGGAGAGAGCAACACTTTGCTGTTTGTGTGTTCGCCAGTCCACTGTGTCACCATACAACTGTATGGCATATCCACACGTTGTTAATGCTCCACCACAGTCAGACAAACTAGCATCTGAATAAGCTTGCATACCATCTGACTTAGCTAGGTAGGTCAATGAGTAATGTTTTGTTCTAGCCAAATATTGAAATACTCTTTGAACCATTTTCCATTCCAATTGAGTTGGTGCCACCTGATGTCTACTCAAGACGTTGACAGCATAAGAAATATCAGGTCTTGTTACTCCTGCTAAATATTGCAATGAACCTACTGCCTCTCGATAGAGTCGATTATTTACTGCCTCTGTTTTGCAGGGTTCTATCTCTCTCATTTTCCTATCCTTGTTGGCTACCTGACTCGAAACTATAGGAGTGTTGACTGGTCTAGTTCTATCAAATCCAAAACGTTTTAACATGTTCTCTATGAATTTAACTTGATTGAGTTTGATTATTTGATTTTTTGTATCTCTCTCGATTTTAACTCCCAGAAATTCTTTGGGACTACCCAAATCCTTAATTTGAAACTTCTTCCCCAATTCTAGACTAATCATGTTTATATCGTCGAATTTACTACCTCCAATTAATATATCATCCACATATAATACAACAATTACCACTCCACTTGTGGTTTCTTTAAAGAAAACACAGGGATCCATATCACTAGATAAGAAATCAAGATCAATCATAGCTGACGTAAATTTCTCATTCCACTTTTTAGGACTGATCTTTAGTCCGTATAGAGACTTTCTCAACTTCCATACATGCTTTTCTCTGCACTCTCTATCTACAGTAACACCTTCAGGAATTTCCATTAATACTTCCTCCCTCAATTCTCCATAGAGAAAAGCAGTTTCTACATCAAGTTGTTTTAGAGCTAAATTGTATTTGTTTACAATGGCTAGAAACGATCTAATCAATGACATTATGGATACTGGTGCATATGTCTCTCTCAACTCATACGCATTTCTATCCTTGAATCCTCGAATTACTAGCCTACTTTTAAATCTGACATTACCTAGTTCGTCTATTTTCCGTTTAAAAACCCATCGAGAATCAATTATGTTCGGTCTTGCCTTTCCTTGCTGCATACAAGGTCTTTCTATTGTCTGATAAACATTTTTAATTTTGATTGATCTCAGTTCTGATTGTATTGATTCAAACCATTTTTCACTATCTTTAGAACTTATGGCTTCTTTGTACGTTTGTGGGTCACCTTGTATTTTTGCCAATAAGGCATGATGAGCAAAATCCCTTAGATTAGATTCCTCAACTGTTTCCTCACCTTCAATATTTTCACTACCAAGACAAAACACAACTGGTGGCTTTGTTATTTTCCTAGGTCTGCCTCTTTTCCTCATGGTAACTTTTGTATTATTATCTCCCTCTGTTCCTAAGCTGTCTATCTTTTGTTTCGTTTGATTTATTGCAATATCTGACTTATTTTCTTCAGTTTCCACGTTTCCTTTTCCATTTTGAATTTCTTTGTTTACTACTACTTTTTCTTTTTCCTCCTCATTAGTTGCAGTTTCAGATTCTATTTTGAACTGATCTTCAGTTACATTTCCTTTACCAAAATAGTTTTTGTAAACTAATTCTTCTACGCACCTAACATGCCTACTTTCAAACAGTTTCTTTTCTTCTGGTACATATAATATAAACCCAGTTGGAATGTATCCTACAATAAAACTTCTGATCCCCTTTATACTGAACTTTGTCCCTTCATTTCTAGTCACTCGAGCATAAGCCACACAACCAAATCTTTTGATTTGTTTTAATTCGCAGTTAATCTGTAGAACCAAAACCTTTAAGGGGACTGTCATTGCGTTAGATTTGTGTGGTGTTCTATTGTATGTATAAATACTGGCTTTTACTGCTAAATCCCACATATTGGCCGGTAATCCTGAATCAAACATACATGCATGAACTCTATTTTGAATTGTTCTATTGATACGCTCAGCAACTCCATTATGCTCTGGAGTGTCTGGGCACGCCAATTGCAACTCTGCTCCAAACTCATTTAAAACGTCTACCGTTGCCGTTCCTGTAAACTCTGTTCCCCTATCGCATCTCAAATAGCAAAATTTCTCATCTGATCCTATGTAATTTCTCACACTTCTGATGAAATCATTCAGGCTCTTACTTGCTTCAGTTTTATGTTTTATTGGATAAGCTAGTGCTACTCTGGAAAAATCGTCAATAAACACTACTACAAATCTATAGCCTTTGGGGTGTGATATTGGACTAATAGGTCCCATTGTGTCAGCATGTACTATCTGCAATGGCTTCTGCGCTCTTAGTCTAATTTTTCCGAAAGGAATTTTACAGCTTTTCGTTAACAAACACACTTCACAGTTATTGACGCTTTCTTCTACATTTAAATTCTTTAAGTTTACTATTTCAGGAAACTGATCTGACAGTTTTCTAAGGTATGTAGCCGAAATATGTCCTAGTCTCATGTGCCATAACATTACTTTGTTTATTTTCTTTGCAGGTTCTATTTTTATGTCTACATAATTTATTTCCTTTTCTATATTCTCATCTTCACATTCATTCAGAGTGTGAACCTTTCTATCTACTCCCGTATGTAGTAAATTCGACAATCCTATTTCTCTTTCTTTATTTTCAGTTTCAACTACTTCTTCAACACTCGCTGACTCTGTTATTTTAGAATTTGCTGAATCCGAGTTTAATTCTAACTTATCATCCTTAACAATCTGTACATTGCTTTTACTTCGAGTATTGTAATTATGACCTTTCTCTCCTGAACTAATAAACGCAAATGTTTTCTGTTTTTCTATTTCTCCTGAACCTTCTGAAGCTATTTTTAATTTAATCAACCAAAATGGATTTCTATAAGTACCCGTAATTAAATTTTCTTGAGAATCTGGATCATAAATATTGATCACTTTGTTGTCTAAATATATCTTAAGGCCTTGATCAACAAATCGTTTGAGTGACAACAAGTTTTCTGATAAATCATTGGAATACAGTACATCAGTCAAGACAAGGTTTTTACCGGTTTCTGTTTTAACTACAACATTACCCACTCCTTGTGTGATTAAATGACTGTCTTTATTTGCACAGTTGATTTTATCCAATTTGCTTGAGTCTAGTTTCTTAAAAATTAACCTTGTCTTACTCAGATGTTCCGTTGCTCCTGAGTCAGCTATGAATTTTACTAAACTTTCCGGTTTTGAATCATCCCTGTTTGTTAAGTAAGTATTTTTAATTGTCATACTTTTATTACCTTCTTCTTCCTGAGGCGTACAATAAGCTGCTCCGGTTTTGTTCCTGTCATCAGAATGGGTGCCTCCACTTCGGTTTCCTCGGCCGCCCCTGGCGTTGAAACCTGTGCGACCTCCACGGCCTCTACCTCCTCGACCTCGTTTATTGATGTTTTTGTTCAGGTCCGACTCATCGTTCGTTTTTAGGCGTTTTGAGACAAACTCTCCCTCTTGATCACAGCTCCTCTTGTGACTTGACCATGACTCCTGGCAGTTAGAGCTTATGTGATTTCCAACTTGGTTGCAATTGTAACAGACTGTCTCTCCTGGAGTTGGGCAATCTCTGCTAATATGTCCGTTCTTTCCGCATGAGTAGCAACGTGTTGTCCTGGTCGTTCCGTTGGTTTGACCTCTGCCTCCACGTCTTTGTCCAAATCCTCGTCCTCTGCCTCGAGCTGTCATTGCTGCCTTCGGCAGAGGATTGTCTGGTCTCAGAGCTTCTTCCTGTAAAATAAATTTCTTTAGTTGTTCGTACGTCATTTCACGTCCTGTCGACTCTTCAAGTAAACAGTCGGCTACTGAGACACTTGGTATCACGTCTTTAATAGCTTGCAGGAACAGATCTTTCTTGTCTTTTTCAGGTAATTTGTTTGCATTAGGAGTCGCTTCATAAATTTTTATTTTCTCCTCAAACAAGTCCCAGAATTCGGAGGCTTTTTGTTTATTGGGATCGTACTTTAAATTATTCAATTCATTGCGAGCGGTTAATCTCGTTATTCGACTCTCAAATCTCTTGAGTTCTTTGAGTTTACTTATAATTTCAATCGGTTCTTTCAGATCTAAGACTTTAGTATAGTACGACAGATCAATATGATTTATAATAATGTCTCTCACTTTATGCTTATCTTCAGACAATTTACTTTCATTCACATCTTTATGTGACTNTTATGTGATTTCCAACTTGGTTGCAATTGTAACAGACTGTCTCTCCTGGAGTTGGGCAATCTCTGATAATATGTCCGTTCTTTCCGCATGAGTAGCAACGTGTTCCCCTGGTCGTTCCGTTGGTTTGACCTCTGCCTCCACGTCTTTGTCCAAATCCTCGACCTCTGCCTCGAGCTGTCATTGCTGCCTTCGGCAGAGTATTGTCTGGTCTCAGAGCTTCTTCCTGTAAAATAAATTTCTTTAGTTGTTCGTATGTCATTTCACGTCCTGTCGACTCTTCAAGTAAACAGTCGGCTACTGAGACACTTGGTATCACGTCTTTAATGGCTTGCAGGAACAGATCTTTCTTGTCTTTTTCAGGTAATTTGTCTGCATTAGGAGTCGCTTCATACATTTTTATTTTCTCCTCAAGTCCCAGAATTCTGAGGCTTTTTGTTTATTGGGATCGTACTTTAAATTATTCAATTCATTGCGAGCGGTTAATCTCGTTATTCGACTCTCAAATCTCTTGAGTTCTTTGAGTTTACTTATAATTTCAATCGGTTCTTTCAGATCTAAGACTTTAGTATAGTACGACAGATCAATATGATTTATAATAATGTCTCTCACTTTATGCNCCTGGTCGTTCCGTTGGTTTGACCTCTGCCTCCACGTCTTTGTCCAAATCCTCGTCCTCTGCCTCGAGCTGTCATTGATGCCTTCGGCAGAGGATTGTCTGGTCTCAGAGCTTCTTCCTGTAAAATAAATTTCTTTAGTTGTTCGTACGTCATTTCACGTCCTGTCGACTCTTCAAGTAAACAGTCGGCTACTGAGACACTTGGTATCACGTCTTTAATGGCTTGCAGGAACAGATCTTTCTTGTCTTTTTCAGGTAATTTGTCTGCATTAGGAGTGGCTTCATAAATTTTTATTTTCTCCTCAAACAAGTCCCAGAATTCTGAGGCTTTTTGTTTATTGGGATCGTACTTTAAATTATTCAATTCATTGCGAGCGGTTAATCTCGTTATTCGACTCTCAAATCTCTTGAGTTCTTTGAGTTTACTTATAATTTCAATCGGTTCTTTCAGATCTAAGACTTTAGTATAGTACGACAGATCAATATGATTTATAATAATGTCTCTCACTTTATGCTTATCTTCAGACAATTTACTTTCATTCACATCTTTATGTGACTCTATATTAAACACATACTCAAGTTTCTTTGTTTTTATTTCTGATAAAAAGTAATCTTCAAAGATTTCAAATCTCAAGTCAGTAGTTAATTTATAGTTTCTAACACTGTTGCTCTCTTTATTTAAGATTTCAATTTGAATTTTTCCGGAAGAATTTACAGATTGATTTGGTACATTAGTACTTATACTCGTCTTGCTTGCTAGAATCGATTCTACTTTCTCATTAATATATTTATTTAAATCAGTTTGAAATTCACTATTCTCATCTTTACTCATTATGTCATT